>JAJMFZ010000035.1:0-41541 GCA_030568455.1 Teunomyces tritomae
GGATATGATCGTATCCTTACGTTGGAAAGAGGAGAAATCGTGGAATTCGACACTCCACTTAACTTGTTTCACAACAAGGAAGGTATATTCAGACAGATGTGCGAGAAGTCTAATATTTCTGTCGGTGATTTTAACAAGTGAGTTTTTTTTAAACAATTTATGACCCTGACTAATATTTAATATATGATTGCATGATTTTCTTTGAAATAAATAATTATCATTGAGATAATGTAGTGATTAATCAAAGAGAATTAAATTTCACTGATTAAATGACTGAAGTATATTTATTAGGTTTCATTTCCCCACAGAACTTGTTGATTCCGAGTATTTCTCTTATCTTATAAGAAGAGTATTAATACACTAGTAGTAACAAGGATATCCAAATTTATCAATGGGATTTTCCCCCAATTAAATAAACTAATTTGCAAATTTTGAAATAATAGCATTAAACTTAAACTACCACTCTACTCATTTGTGATATCCTTTGTTGTAGATTTTATTATAAAATTTTAATTAACCGCAGTTTTAACCTATAGAACTGAATCATTGTTGAATTGGCATGGAAGTCGAAGGCTTCAAAATTTCGTCATCGACAAGGTTGGACTTCCACAAAGTAGTAGTGGTCTTTGGCTTAGTCAAGAAGTTAATACCATTCTTACCGTAGAAGTTAAGGTCACCCAAGAAAGAGCCTCTTGAACCGGTAAAGGAGAACATTGGCAAAGGAACTGGAATAGGAACATTAATCCCAACTTGACCAACATCGATTCTCTTGTTGAAGTATTGAGCACTGGCACCGGAGCTGGTGAAAAGAGATACACCGTTACCGTACTTGTTGTTATTAATCAATTGAATAGCCTCATCAAGAGTGTCAACATTGACAATCGACAAGACTGGAGCAAAGATTTCAATGTCGTAAGCCTTGATACCTGGCTTCGTGTCAGCAATAATGGTTGGACCCAAGAAGTTACCCTTAGCAAGCTTAGGGTCTTCTGGCTTGAAGTTACGACCATCCAAAAGGACCTTTGCACCTTGTTGGACGGATTCTTCTATAATAGATTCCGCCTTTGTCAAGCTTTCTGGGTTGATCAAAGGACCCAAGTCACTGGAAGGATCAAAGCCAGAACCAACCTTTAATTGAGCGGCATCCTTAACAATGTCTTGGACCCATTCCTTCGTTTTACCGACAGTGACCAAAACGGAGATAGCCATGCATCTTTGACCGGCAGCACCGAAAGCGGCACCGTTAATAGCATTGATAAATTGTTGCTTGTTGGCATCTGGCAACACAACTAAGTGGTTCTTGGCACCCAAATTGGCCTGAACTCTCTTACCCAAAGCAGAAGCTTTTTCATAGATATACTTACCAGCTTTGTCACCACCAACAAATGTGATAGCTTTGATTCTGGGGTCTTCAATCAACTTGTTGACGGTAGCATGCTTACCGTGAATCAAGTTAACGACACCAGGAGGAACTCCGGCTTGGGCTGCCAATTCAGCGATGATCAAGGCAGCACCTGGAACCCTCTCAGATGGTTTGATGACAGTAGTGTTACCTGTAGCCAATACCAAAGGGAGGGCCCACAATGGAACCATGGCAGGGAAGTTAAATGGACAAATGGAAGCAACAACCCCCAATGGTTCTCTGACCATTTTAGTTTCCATGTCAGTGGAAACTTCCAAAGATTCAGCCTTCAAGTCGTTGGTAATATTGACAGCAGCCTCTGCTACTTGCAAGCCTCTGGTGACATCACCCTTGGCATCGGCGAAGGTCTTACCTTGTTCCAAGACAATAACAGAAGCAATTCTGTCCATGTTTTCACGCAACAATTCAACAAACTTGAATGCCACACCTTGTCTCTTGATCACGGAGTAATTGCTCCAGATTGGGAATGCGGCTTCGGCAGCAGCAATCGCTGCATCCATTTCAGCGTCAGTGGATTGTGGAACCTTGGAAACCACATGGTTAGTGGCAGGGTCATGAATATCAAACCATTCAGTTGATTCAGACTTGATTAACTCATTGTTAATAAAAGTTGGTGTCAAGTAAGGTTCGTCAGTGGCTGTCGTGTGTTTTGTGGGGTATTTGGAGGTGGTGGAAGATAATGCAAGAGTTGACAGGTATCTAGCGAGGTTACGACGAACGGTCGAGGTGATTGTTCTGGACAACATTACCACAGTTTTACTTAGTTTATTATACCCAAAAAAATGCGGTCGAATTTACTCCATTTTATATGGTCAGTTTAACGGCATGCCAGATCCGTCTGAAAATCATACTCGTTCTCCACACGCTGACTGTAATTTTTTTTTTAATATTTTGGCACGGGATCCTCAACCTCTAAAATCCTATTCAACCAACAATCCATTATTGTGTGTATGGCTTTATTTAAAGTTCTTGATTACAGCAATCATGAACTTATGTATCATATTCCATTGGATGGCGTTGGGTATCGTCCAGTAGATCGCAATATACTGGTTTCTTGCTTGTTGCCTAAATCGGGCCACCGAGCGCAAAATCCGCTACCCGCGCGCAGTAAGCGGAATTGGCGTTCCTCTCCCGGATAAGATTGTTCCTTTGTGCCCCACCATAAAATCAATTGTAATCTGAATCGTTTCACAAAATCAAAAGTTTATTAATTTTTTTTTTGCTTTTTGGTGTAAATAACTATATATAATCTATATTACTTCTGAGGATGTGGAAGTAATTGTTCACTGTTCCACAAGTCGAAATATAAATCTAAAAGACACGAAGAACTCCATGCCTGAGTAGGACTCGAGTCATTACAGACCTCACCATCCTTGTTGGATAACTCCGTCAACCCAGCCCATGGACTCTCACGAATCCACTTCATATGGCCCTTAATCCTATCGTTAAGTGCAGTCAAGATTTTGCATGAAGGATCAGCGTCATGTAATTGCTGCAAATTATCATTCTCAACATAATTGAAAAATAAAAATGCTCTCAAAAAGTAACCAGTACACCATACCCATTCAGGACCTTGGTGATAATTTCTTCCCTTAGATGTAGCAAAATCATCACTGTCCTCACCATTGTTGTAATATGGTCTATAATTCCAATCAGCTGGATCCAAGGTCTTCATTCCTACAGGACCACGAAGGACTGCATCGGCAACCTGAACCGCAGACAAACCATGTTGAGGAGTGAAAAGCTCTGGAGCAACACACATCGCAATGGCAAAGTTAGGTCTCAATTGATAGTCCTCAAATGGTTTTCCTGAACGGTACAAGTCCTTATAAACACCACGTCTGTTTACAAGGCTCGAATCAAGTACATATTTGTAATCCTCACTTGCATCACGAGGAATGTAAAAATGCTTTTCGAAGTTGTCTTGAACCAATTTCTCCCAATCAACCAACAGAATCTTGGAACCATCTGGTTTTTCCACCTCAGTGTATTCAAAGGCTCCTTGCTTGTGCAACTTATTGACAAATCTCAAGGTACTCTTCAACAAACCTTGAAGTTCTACCGCTGCACCATCTCTTGGCGTACCAGGAACACCTTTAGAGCCAGCTCTCACGCTCTCTCCCATTTTGTCCATCCATGTACCACAATTAAATTGAGAACCACCATGGACCAAACCTGTATTCCAATCAACATAAACTTCAACATTGAACCCTTGATCTGTCATCTGAGAATCCAAATTTGGTCCGGCATTAGCTTCCCGGTACTTAATGCCCTTTGCATGACGCAGCAAAATTTCATAGATAACTTCTCTAATCGAGGACTCATAGCTAAAGGCCCGTTCATCATCAAAAGGAATGTAAGTATCATCCAATGGGAATCTTCTCTTCACCTTTTCATCTAAAATCTTTACGTCTTCTGGAACATAAGTAATATATTCCTGAATGGCTTGAAGGAAAAACCAGGCTGCATCACGAGCATTGTATCTTGGATTCCTTCCAGCATCCAACAAGTTTGGAATCAAACCATGCTTCAAAGTTTGAGCAAATCCTAAAATATGTTGCCTAGCATCCTCATACCTTCCAGTGACAAGGAATAACCCTCTAAAGGAAATGAAAACATCTCTACCCCAACATCTCATGTAGTCATTACTAAAATGAGGCAAACCCGCTGCAATACAAGGAACCTGTTCAGTAGCCTTGAGGGAAGTATTGTTGGTTCTGCCAACCATTTGAACCGAAGTCATTGCCAAGCTTTGAACAAAGTTGGTACCATTTTGTATGTCCTCACGCATTCTGTTCAACACTCTAAACCGAGCAGCTTCATAGGCTATACCGATCACAAGGAAGAAGTAATGTGGTCTCAAGAAGTATGGAGCAACTCTAATGGCATCAATTCTGGTACGTAACCAATCCTGGAATTTAGTAACTGCCTTTGATTTCTTAGCAAATTTATCCAATCTGTTCACAACATAATCCAAGGCCCATTCACCTTCTCTCAAGTGATCACATACTGGATGTCCTAAATTGTTTTCCCAGATTACTTGCCTGATGCACAAATTCCAACCTTCCAAACCAGCATAAACTAAGTTCCCATAGTTTGGAATATTGTAGGTACCTTCTTGGCCAGCACTACTATCACGTTCTTCTGGTTCACATTTGTAAAGAATTGCATTCAAGTCATACAAGTCCAAGTCCTTGGATGCTTCAATTGCACCGTCTCTAACAAAGTTATCCAAATCTTCATCAACATTTGGAATTTCTGTCGAAAAGACAGCAATCGATCCAGGAATAAAACTTTCATCAACCTTGATAATTGCCTTGTTGTCAACAACTTCAATAACTGGACTAGGAATCTCTTCAACCTTGACAGGAACCCCGGTCAAGATGTCATCATGATGTTCATATTCCCCAACTTTCTTTAAAGTATAACTGAACTCATTCTTGACCTTAGTTCCAGCTAAAATGGAAGGAGATAAGATTTGAGGACCTAAGTCGTTGTTGAATTTATTTCTTGCAATCAAAAACCATCCCTTACCGGTTCTGGCATTATGTCTTTGAATGGTGATGTACTGATCTTCATGATGGATGTACATCTCATTATCTCTCGAAATATCCTTACTTTCTGCAGCAAGACTTCTTCTAATGCTATGCAATTTGGCTTTAACTTTGCCGATTCCGTTATCTTCAAGGGAGTAAAGTCTGGATTCATTAACAACATCTAGTAAATGGGGATAAATTTCATCGTATCCGTAAACAGAACCAATTGCAGAAGAACAGAAGGCAACTAATGCAGCATTTGGTAACGTATCTTCAGGGGTTCTCTTCTGAGTTGGAGTTTCGTTGTCATGAGTACAGTCCATAAAGAGAGCATGTGGCAGTTGTCTTGATAACAGGGATGGAATTTCCAACTCGGTATAGCAATCTGCGTACGCATTCTTTTCGGGCTCCTTGCTGGCTGGGTAAGGAAAGTTATCTAACGGTAACCAAGTCAATGAACCAATCGGTCTACCACCATGTTTGTGAACCAATCTGGATAATTCAGCAACATTCCAAGCTTGCATGGCTTCTCTAATAAGAGAATTGATAGCCAATTTCTCGACAAAGATCTTGTCCATATCTTCAGAGCCACTAAACAATTCAGCAACAACGTACAAGTTCGGGTTGACCAATCTGGCTTCATCCAAAAGAGCTTGACCAACATGCAATGGTGTCGAGTGACAGTTGTCAATTCTAAAACCATCAAAATTAGCAGCACACTCTCTGGTGTATGCAATCATTCTATCCCAGACATGAGGTGAATCTTCTTTCTTCTCACCATAACGAAGTTTGACACAATCTCCCCAAATAATTACCTCTCTTCTCAAGTATGCCTTCGATTTTGACGAGGCAAAGTCAACTAATGGGTTTCCACCCCAGATCCATCCGTTGTTAGCCAAAGCCCAATCTTTGCCATTAGAATCTTTAAAGCGTGTAAAGTATGGTTCTGTTAACGGATTTTTGTTCGTAATCTCACCCAATTTTGGACCATTTTCTTCCAATCTCAAGAATCTGATTCTATTTCTTAACTGATCTTTAATAGTTCTGATATCATCGTCAAAAGATGCATACAATGGTACGTTAATCTCATCAATGATCGAACCAGCCTTGGAAGAAACCGAGTCCAAGCTTGCTTCATTTCCAAGAATGGATAATAATATTCCCAAAAACTTCGAGATGTCAAGCTTATTAGCAAATCTCTCTGCCAAAACAAGACCATCATTAGCAACCTTCAAAGTGAATTTTGCAAGAGATTGAGGGTTTTCAACGTTAATATCATTTGGAATTTCAATTGGTGAAGGCTTAGATTTGTTGAATGTCAGCTTAAGTTCTTCAAGGATTTCTGCTCTGTCAAAGACGTAGTACTGCCATAACTTCAAATCATCAAGGACATACTTGGAAAGGCTGTCAACAATTGTGCTAACATCCAGCTCACTTTTGATATAAGTTGGCAAGTTCAATTCTCTTAAATTTCTAGAAAATTCAAGTAACTTGGCATCCAACTCAATAGCAGACTTCAAATGAGGAGCTGTTTCCGCATTGTAGCCTGAATCGGGGTATTTACGAAGCCATTCAGAGTTATTTGCTGTGTGATTCCAAACCACATCCGTCAAAGATAATAAATTGTGCTTCTTCAAGATAGACTTTACTTCCTTTTCTGCCTCTTCATTTGAGCTAAATATTGTTGGATCAAATTTCAATTGGTCATAGATAGAGTATGGGGAGTTAGATTCACCTCTCTCTTGTAAAGGAGTGAAATGGATCATGTTGTAACCTTTTGCTGCAACGTTTTCAAAGAAAGTGTCCCATTTCTTCAACGGACCAATCCATTTCGAGACAACCGACTGGATGTTAATATCGTTAAAGGCAAGGAATTTGCCATTGATTGTAAGATAAGGAGGAACATTGAAATAGTAATGATTTGTTTCCACTTGTTTGTCATCCTTGTCGTCGTATTTGATGTAATAATTGTAGGAACCTGGTTTGTGGATAGGAACTGTAATGGTTACATCACGATGGAAAGAGCTTTCTACCGGATATTTGGTATAGGAATCTCTGTTGAATGGAGTCTCATAGTCACGGGGGACATTGACGTATAATGTTCCATTTCTGGTGACGGAAGATGCGGCATTCAAGACGAACCGAAGGTGGTACAATGCGTCTCCAGGCTTGTAATCGTCCAATTCACGCGATGGAAGAATGAACACTCCATTGCTGACGGAGCCTGTATCGACTGGTTCTCCTGAGTCTTTAAGGCGAAGAAGAACGACACTGTGCATTGGATACTGGAAAGAATAAAACTAGCTGCAAAGCAATCCAGTGAGATTTCGGTGAAAGATTCGGTGGTGTGTGCGCGGTGAGGGGGTAGCCGCAAAACTGACCTGGACTAGCTGCAGGAAAAGAAGGTTTCGGTGGCATAACTGAATAAACAGACAATAGAAGTCTGGAGACGACGAGTGCGGGGGGTTTAGGTGAAGGACTGGTGATATAAAGCACAGCATACCAGAAAGATTAGGTTAAAAAACTGGAAAAAAATGAAAGGGGCGAGCTGGGAATTGAACCCAGGGCCTCTCGCATGCTTGTAGTAATCAATTTCTTTCAAAATTGTCGCCCAAAGCGAGAATCATACCACTAGACCACACGCCCTAATCGTGTGATTTCGCGTGCTAAGTCAGACCATTCGAAAACGTTTGTAAATCTGGGCCTAGTTTCAGATACAAAAATCCATTTTACCGAAAAGGGTAACTTCATTGAACAAGTTGGCGTAGTGACATTTAAATGACGCTTAGTCAAAAAAAAAACAAACACAACCAGTCAATTGAATATGGGGAGTATAGTCGAGTTAAATTGACAATTACAGAACAAATGGCTGTGCATCTCTTTTTATGTTCTGCGCGTCATAACCTCCTTACTATTGTTCCTTCATTTTTGTTTCTCCGTGTTTTTTCAACTCCTTCTGTCTTCTTTTTGTAAGCCGCAGAAAATAATCTTTTTGGATTAGACACATTTAGACATTTTTGACGAGACACTGAACTTAAGATCTAACGGCTCGTAATCAGTAAAACACGCAGCCAATTAATAAGTAAATCGTATAAAACTAACATTTCCAGATATAATCTTAATAGATGTTCCACCTCTGAATTCCGGGGGCCGGGGTCCAAGAGCAGGGGGGGCAACCCTTTTGGTATTCGCTCATTCCCGGTTCCAGCAAACCTTGTACACATTCTTACCTGCAGGGAGATTAGAATTATAACACAAAACCCGAAAACAAAAGTGAACTGGCAAGTGGGCGCTAAAGTCATCCTTTTTGTTTCGCTAAAACAGCATTACATAACACCCCACCATACGCATCAATTGGCGGTTTGACTTGAAGTCTACAGCTTCGTTTCCTAACAACACAATTCACATATTCAACACCAGGCACCAGTCGCGGTTTGTTCTATTCTCTTTCTGCGCTTCTCACCCCTTGACTTCACGCTAGACGACCGTCTCGTTAACCATTTTTTTAAACACATAACAAATGGGTGCTTGTTGCAGTTGTTTAGGCTCCCGTAACAGCGATGGAAGCCATGCGCCTCTATTACTTGCCGAAAACGAACGGGAAGCCATCTCCGCCCTTCTACAATACTTGGAAAACCGATCTGATGTTAACTTCTTTAGTAACGGACCCCTCAGAGCCTTACTGACATTGGTTTACTCGGAAAACATCGACTTACAAAGAAGCGCGGCCCTTGCATTTGCAGAAATTACCGAAAAGGATGTCAGAGCCGTCAATCGCGATGTCTTGGAGCCCATCCTCATATTGCTCCAGTCCACTGATACCGAAGTCCAACGTGCCGCATGCGGTGCTTTGGGTAACTTGGCTGTCAACACCGATAACAAGATCCTTATAGTTGAAATGGGTGGATTAGAACCTTTAATCAGACAAATGATGTCCACCAACATCGAAGTTCAGTGCAACGCCGTTGGATGTATCACCAACTTGGCAACACAGGACGACAACAAATCCAAGATCGCTAAAAGTGGTGCATTGATTCCTCTCACAAAGTTGGCTAAATCCAAAGATATCAGAGTCCAACGTAACGCCACGGGTGCCCTCTTAAATATGACACATTCTGGCGAAAACCGTCAAGAATTGGTTAACGCAGGCGCTGTTCCTATCTTGGTTTCATTATTATCCAACGACGATGCCGATGTACAGTACTACTGTACCACTGCCTTGTCCAATATTGCTGTTGACGAGCTGAATAGAAAGAAATTGGCTAGTACCGAACCAAAACTAGTCAGCCAACTTGTCAACTTGATGGACTCTCCATCTCCTAGAGTCCAGTGTCAGGCTACCTTGGCCTTGAGAAACTTGGCATCGGATTCTGGTTACCAAGTTGAAATAGTAAGAGCAGGCGGCTTACCACACTTGGTTCAATTATTGACATGCAACCACCAGCCATTGGTACTTGCAGCCGTTGCTTGTATTAGAAACATATCTATTCATCCATTGAACGAAGCTTTGATTATCGAAGCTGGATTCTTGAAGCCATTGGTTGCCTTGTTGGATTACACGGATCTGGAAGAAATCCAATGCCACGCTGTCTCCACCTTGCGTAACTTGGCTGCTTCCAGCGAGAAGAACAGAACGGCTCTCTTGGCAGCTGGTGCAGTAGATAAGTGCAAAGAGTTAGTGTTGAAGGTACCGTTGTCCGTACAACTGGAAATCTCCGCCTGCTTTGCTATCTTGGCCCTTGCAGACGACTTGAAACCAAAGTTGTATGAAAGCCATATTATTGACGTTCTTATTCCATTGACATTTAGTGAAAATGGTGAAGTCTGTGGTAATTCTGCTGCCGCCTTGGCTAACTTGTGTTCTCGTGTTTCTAATAAGCATGAGCAATACATCCTTAATAACTGGACTGAACCAGACCAAGGTATTTACGGGTTCCTTATCAGATTCTTGCAGAGCGGCAGTGCCACATTTGAACACATTGCTTTGTGGACAATCTTGCAATTGTTGGAGTCAAATAACGATGATATCAACTCTTTGATCAAAGAAAATGAATCCATTCTTTCAGGTATTAAGAACTTGAGTGCATCGCAACAAGTTCTGTCACAACAAATCAACCTGAATAATGATGATCAATTTGACGATCCAAAGGTTGAATTATTCAACTTGACACAACAAATCTTGCAAATACTAGGTTAATACGGAGTTAGACCGCTTTTTTGTTAAATAATAAATGTTATTGATTAAAATAAATATATGTAGCTATATATGACTATACAGATTCCTTAATTGGTTCTGGTTTGCGTTCCTTGTGTTCTTGTTCCTGCTCCCTTTCAGGTTCCTTATTTTCAGATACTTGTGATTGTGGTGGTTCTTGGGAAATCTTGAGCGAATCAAGTTTATTAAGTAGTTCTTGCAGATTCTCTTCTTGTTCTTCCTTGTCTGATGTCTTGTTTTCTTGCTTTGCTGTCTCTGTGTCTTTGTCCTTTGCTTCTTGGAGTAATTTCTGGTATTCTTGTTCTAACTCATCATCATATTCAACAATAAATGCATCACTTGTTTCATCGACCTTGGCAATTTCTTCATCAATATCAGATTTAATCTTTTCTATTTCTTCAACTGAAACTTTACCATTTAAATTCTTCAAGATACGAGAACTGGTAAGTAATTGATGGTACAAATCAGCATTGATATTAGATTCATTTATCTTCAAAAGAATGGAGTTGAGTTCTGTTTGAGTGTCCAATGATTTTTGATAAGACTGTGATAATGAGTTTTTCATACGCAAGAGGTTTTTAAGACGGGGTTTCTGGTCCTTCTCATGAACCAACTCTTTCAATTTGGCTGTAATGGCTCCAATCTTGACATTTAATTGTTTGCTGCGGTTATTGAAGTTTATAAGTGATGCTTTCAAGTTGATAATGCCTATGTCGTCGTCGGAGATTGGCTCGGTATCAAACTTGATGTACTTGACTTTATCTATGGTTTGACAAGTATATTTGTGTGCTAATTGTTTCAACACAAGATCAAAGTCAATCCGAGAGAGATTCAACTTAGCATGCAAAAAGTTGTAAAGTGTTGTATCATTATGTAACTTGTTGGTGTAGTCTCCTGAGACTAAATCATTATCAATAAAATCCAGACACTTTTGTGCCAATTCTTGCAACAGCTTTAGCAATATGTATCGTTCATCAAGAAGATTGCCCTTTTTATCTGTAGAAGTATATCTTGAGCCTAATAGACGTAATCCCCATGTAACCCAAGTATTATCCTCAGTGGCAGTTACCAAAATCTTCTGAGCCACAAGCTCGTCCAATACCAAACCCAAGTTTTTAGGCTTTCCATATTCTGGGATACTAAGAACCTGTTCCAATGGTGGGTTATGGGTTTTTAACGATATCACGGAATCACCTGCCGCACCGCTATTAATGATCTTTTGAAGCACAACTCCCCAGGCATCAATATTGGCATCATAGCCTTCGGGATTCAAATCCTGAAGTCGTGAAAAGTCCGAATACAACGACTTTAACCTCGATTTTCGAAACCCTTCATCGCTACGGATAATTTGTTCTACGGTAACCATTGGTGGTCTAGTGGCGATCTTATTTTCTTACAACTTGTTCTTTTTCCTTTTTTTCCCCTGATTCCATTTTTTTCATCTATTAACTATGTTACACAAAACCACTGGGTGCAAATTCCCAGCAAAAAGTATTATGGGTTTTCTTGTAAATGCAACTTTTCAAGACTCAAGTCAACCTGTTCTCTCAAGGCATCTACCACGTCTAAAATAGCAGTAGCAGCTGGTGAATCGGCATAGTCGTCAAAGAAACATTCGCCTGAGTCACACGATTTACCAATTCTAGGATCTAAAGGCACCGATCCCAAGAAAGGAATATTCAAATCTTCACACAACTTCTTACCTCCACCAGTAGTAGGCTTGAAAATCTGGGACTCACCCTTGCAGTTAGGACACACAAATCCCGACATATTTTCCACTAAACCTAAAATTTTGATGTTAGCCTTGCGACAAAAGTCAATTTCCTTCCTCACATCTAAAAGAGCAACTTCTTGAGGAGTAGTGACAATAAGTGCCCCATCAATACCGACTTCCTTCATATATGTGGTAACAGAAAGATGTTCATCTGATGTACCTGGAGGAGTATCTACCACCAAGTAGTCCAAATGCTCACCCCAATGTACGTCCTTCAAAAACTGTTTAATAAGTCCATTCTTCTTTGCTCCACGCCAAATAATGGCCGAATCGGGATCTGGCAACATAAACAGAATACTCATTAATCCTAAGTTATCAGCAACATATACCGGCGACCATCCTGAGTTTGACTGGTGGATGGACTCACCTTC
The DNA here is from genome assembly GCA_030568455.1 of Teunomyces tritomae. NCBI lineage: Eukaryota > Fungi > Ascomycota > Pichiomycetes > Serinales > Debaryomycetaceae > Teunomyces > Teunomyces tritomae. The sequence goes on from JAJMFZ010000035.1 coordinate 12,320, forward strand.
AGCTCCCAACATCCGTGGTAACGAAGGTCCACAGATATCCAAGTCCATAGCACCGACTTCAACGTCTTCATCAGCAGCAAGTGCCCATGCCAACATCGAGGTGAATGTAGACTTTCCTACTCCACCTTTTCCGGAGAGCACCAAGATCTTGTGGTCTATTTGCAGTAACCTTTCGTTGATCAATGGTAAGTCAGGATCAGGGCCCGCAGGAAGCTGTGTGGAACAAATCTCCTGATTAGGACATCCTTCACAAGCATCTCCTTTCCCTGCATTTACAGATTCGGGACCTGGACAATGTTCTGGTTCTGGAGCCTTCAAATTCGCTATTGACGGCGTCATCTGCTTTACTTATTGTTATATTGACTTAGTAATCTGATTAGATTTTTCTTTTATCGCGTTCCGGCACCGAAAAAAGCGTGCGACTTTACATTAAAAAAAAGAGAATTTCTTTTACATTTATTAGTGCATTTTTATCTTTCTATACGCCCTTCAATCTAAGCTTGAAGTAATCCCGTTCAGCTTCTCCCAAGTACAAGTTCAATATTTTGGTGGATATATCTTCAATCTCCGATGCCCGAGTCAAAGCTAAATCACCAACCTTTTTGGATATTAATTTCAACGCAGCCCTCGTCTTAAAAAGCTCAGTTTCCTTAACCAACGGAATGTTCCCCAATAAATAGTTGATGGTATCCAAACTAGGATCGTTGAGAAGTCGAATGTAATGCTCGTAGATTCCTGCTCCACAGCTCCAGTCAGGAATAATAAGTCCACTCTCAGGGAACTTGGCAAAAATATCCAAAAGTTGTTGTCTTGTACCAGCATTATTGGATATCACAGTATCAGGACCCAATTCTCTCGTAATAGTTTGATGGGCCTCTTCCCACATTGACGCACGTACAAGTGCTTCACATTCTTGCCAATAATCACCAGATTTTCTCTTACTAATAGCAACTGCTTCATTGATTAAACTGCGTGGAACTTGCAAATTAGTAACCAAGTCGTCTTCTTCCTCAACTATATCCTGAACATTGTCAATGACAATCTTACGGATAACGGCCTTGGCAGCTTCATCTCCACTCAAATGAGAAATCACATAAATGGCTTCTTTCCACAATCCACTCTTTTCCAAGTAATTGCCAAACTCCTTAGTGAATTCATCAAAGATACCATCACTCATGCTCGAACCTCTCTTCAAGATCTTATAAATTATCCACTTCAACTTCTTATTCAAGTTTGACGACTTAAGGTTCGCCAATTGTGATTCATCAATGTTCAAGGAGTCACTGATTCCGTTTCCTTGATTTACCTGTGTTCCAAGCTTGAAGATATCAATCAATGCATCACTTTCTTCATCTGGAACTTCTCCAAGAAGTGAATTATAATCTTGACCAGAATAATACAACTTCAATCCAAGTACAATGTTCCAAGGCAAGCAAAGAGTACTCAACTCAAGAGCCAACACCTTATAGATATTTATGAGTGGCTGTGATACAGCATTGCCACTCCATGCTTGTAACTGCTGTTGAGCAAGAAGCTGGATCTCTTGTCTGGTGGATTTATCTGGAGTATCATATTTAGCTGGGTCAACTAACGATAATATCGAGGCCAAGTGAAAGTTTTGATTACTGGAGGCAGTTTCAATGGCTCCCTTAACATCCAAATCACACAATTGAACAAAAACCAATTGCAAGGGATCCAGTTTGGCATTTTCAGTCATTTGTCTTATGGCATCCTTATTGTAATTTCTTAACCATTTACCCAACAACAATCTCAACTTTAACAGATAAACTTCCTGGTTCATTGATTTCAAAGCTTCAATTTCTGGTTTCGGGTCAAAAAGTACTGAACAAAGCTTTATTATTTGATATTCATCCAGGGGCAAATCACAGCCAAGTATATCTGAAAATAAGTTGAGGTTCTTTTGGTGTTCTGTAGAACTCTGTACACTTGCAGCCTCCTTCACTATTGGGAACTTGTTATGTCTAACCAGGATCACGGACTTACTTTGTAAGTACTTGACAATCTTTGGCACATTGTTGAGGTAAATGTCACTATCTTGTGTATCTTCTTCCACAATCAAATCCAACTTTGTGGTGTTTGAAGGAGTGGAAGCCTGGTTCTCCAATGCACCCTTATTGAACTCAGAAAACAAGATCTCATCCACATTGCTGACAGAAAGTGGTTTCCCCTTGGTTGGTTCAATCACATATGGGTTCAAGGATGAGTTGAGATCGTTAGAGAGTTCGAGCTGTACCAACCAGTCAGTTGAGACGGCCAAGTTAGGCCTTATTTGAATATTGTTAAACACAGCATCATCACTGATATCTGGTTCGTATGCCTTTTCGTCAATAATATCTCCCATATTGTAGTTCTTTGGAAGAATACTCACAAGCTGTTTCAAATACTCGTACTTCTGAGGGTCCTCAGCAGGAACTTCTTCCGCTGGGGCTGCTACATCAGAGTCCGAGTCAACAGTAATATCATGGACACTGGTGCTCAAGGCTTCAACTGCCTTGTTTTGCTTGTATAAGTCTAGTTGTTTCGTGATCTCATTAGCAACCAAATCACGCTTAGCCGTTAATATATTGTTTGACGGAGCGGCAGCAGCACCCCAACCACCTGGAATCTTTCCTGTTTGGTAGCTCAATCTTTGCTTCTTGACTTCTTGTTGGAATTTTTCACTTTCGTACAAACGGGAATATTCTTCTTCGGCCTCCTTTTCTTTGATATCTTGCTTTCTCTTGAGTTCCAAAAGATTACGTCCTTGTTCAGTGTCATCGACGTACTTTTCGTTGATTAAACCCCAAACACTGAAATGCTTAACTTTAAATACCCAAACATGTGTGATTGGATCGTAAGTTACAAATTCCATCCCTGTGTAGCTACGTAACTCTTTGATAAAGTCGCTAGCAGAAGTTCCCTCTCTGGGAACAACATTCTCTTGGGTGATGGTAGCAGGAACGTTCAATCCCGTGCCTAATGGTGGACTCTTAGTTTCGTTACCATAGACTTGAACAGCCTTGGCTCCAATAATGAAAATATCTTCAAAAAGCACCTTTGCCATTGTACTTTTTCTTTCTAATGCAATTTGGGCTACCTGGGATAAGTCGACCGGGTAGTTGTAAGAGATCTGACCAAATCCCTTCTTACCAATGATAAAGTTTTCCACACTGGTCAAGGTTTCAATTGGAGCGATTTGAAGTTCCTCGATATCTGGAGAGGTCCAATAACCATCGTACTCGTCCTTTGGAGTTTCCTCGCTCGCCACTCCGACACTAACGCCGCTCAAAACTTTCAGGTCTCTTCTTGGAGGATTTGGTGCAGATTCCTTAACTTTGTATGCATACCTACTAGGCTTGTGGTTTGAAACAACTTCGTCATCATCGTCATCATCATCACTGTAGTTTGATAACAACTTGCTTGCCAGAGGAACGTTGGTTTCTATGCGTCTTCTCTTTGCATTGAAAACCTTATCCGCATCAATAAGATGGAACTTCAAAGGCTTAGATTTAATCACAAGCCTCTTGACACCACGAACGCCTCTACCAGCAGCTGCAGAACGAAGGGTGTTACTAGTGAAGCTCTTTGAAGCCTGAGGACCACCCTTTGGTAATACCCTAAGCTTTGCTGTCGTTTCAACGTAGTTGGATGGAGTAAATAAACCCTTTACAGTCTCAGTAACTGTTCTTGTTCTGAACATCTTGAAAGTTTGGCCCAATTTGGAGAGCAAAGATGATTTTGGTTGTTTCTTTTCCCTCTCAATGTATGAAAACCGTCTTTTATTTTCGCTAGATTCCTTACTAGTTGGTTCGGCAAACAAGCTAGCAGTGATTGATTGAGGCATTGATGCGGCACTGCTTTGTAAGTTATTGAGAGCCTGGTCATAATTGTAAGGATTCGAGTTAAGGTTGACCTGAGGTTGGTTTAAGGTATTGTTGGTATTATTCAATAGACCATTGTTTGATGAAGAGTTACCAAAAAGGCCAGTGGTTGGCTGCGAGGCAGAAGATCCAAAAAGACCAGTGGTTGGTTGTGAAGCAGTCGATCCAAAAAGACCACCGGGTTTATTTGCTGTATTGGTCGTAGATCCAAATAAACTAGATCCAGTAGACACGGCGGGTTTGGCACCGAACAATCCACCGGAAGTCGTGTTTGCAGTATTCGAATTGTTGAATAAACCACCGGTATTGTTCAAACCGGAGTTGGTGTTGTTCAGAGCGTTGTTTCCAAACAAGCCAGGTGTCGATGATGTATTATTTCCCAAGCTAGGCAAGGTATTTGCTGACGAGGTTCCAAATAATCCACCTGGTTTAGTACTTGAATTACCAAACAAACCACCGCTGGTAGCGGTATTTCCTGTTAAACCAGATCCAGCTGTACCAGATCCTAATCCTGACAGTTGATTATTGTTGTTAGAACCAAACAATCCTCCACCAGTATTGTTGTTATTGGTCAGACTTCCAAACAAGCCACTCGTTGTTTGATTTGGCGGTCCTGAACTGGCTGCTGCGTTTGTGTTGGATCCCAAAGCCGAGCTTGAGGTGCCGCCAAACGAAGAGGATCTGGCAAAACCAGTTGAGGAACCCCAATTGTTACTGGCTGTTGTGTTTGATCCAAACATGTGTCGTAAAGTCCGTCTCTAATGGTTGGTCTTCTCTTGGAAAACGAATTTCTCATAAACATACATGTGCTGAAAAATACGCTTACTGAGGGTAAATTTCAGAATTACTACAAAATTAACATACAAAAGAAGAATCTGAAAATAGTTACAAATTTTCCGTTCATTACTTTCAAACTAAATTACATTAAGAAGACAACTGGAGCTTGATGCTTGATTCAGCACTGTACCAGAACTTCTCAAACTTACGCAAGTTACCCTTGCTACTGTAGACCTTGTTTGGGATCCCTACGTCCACAAGGTAGTGCAATACATCTCCTTGTTCCAAATGACCGTTCTTGTAAGCATGGATCAAGCCCGTTATGGGTAAGCCCATCGAGATACACCATCTGCAGCTCATTAACAACGAATCGTCCAGAAGAGTTCCAGAACCACCATCAATTCCAGAAGGAATATCTAACGATAAGATCTTGCGCAGCTGCTGCGGTTCGTTGCACCACAACACAAGCGATTTCAACTGGTGCAAATCTTGTTCTTCGTAAAAGATATCTTCCAAATGATCCTCGTAACCTTGTAATGCATCGATAATCAATTCAACTGGAGTGTCGAGCTGGTTGTTGATGATGTTTAAGAGTTCTTGGACGCTTGACTGAATGACTTTACCACCGGCTTGTTCAAACAACTTCCATTGTGCAGCCAATACCGTGTCTGAATCATCGTTATTTATCATAAATGCCAAAACACGAACACCGTGGTTAGTTAAATGACGTCCTGTAGCAAAGGCACGCGATCCACAACGGGCACTTCCAATCAATAGAAGTACCAATGGAGGTAAGTTGTGGTTGTTCTTTTTGCTCAATCTGGTAGAACCACCCAAGATTTGGTTAGTGATTACTTGTGATAAGTTCGAAGCACACACTTCGGCCATAAGTGATTCAGTGACACCATAGGTTTCGGCAGATAACCGTTCAATTTCCAACAATTGCACTGGTGAAGATAATGGAATGGAACTTAAGTTGTCTCCATGGACAAGTTTGAGGTTTTGAGACACCGCAGAATCATTAATGCTAGCGCGTGTTACTTGCTGCTGTTTAGTTTGGGTATTTTTGTTATTGCCGATATTGTCCCAGTTATCAGCCCGATTTGAATCAAGAACCATCTCGTCATTTTCAAACTTTTCCTTCTTTTTGTTTACATTATCGATCTTATTGTGTCCGACCAAACGATTCAGAGGATCGATGGTATCTCTCTTTTGGAGATCGGCAAACACGCTCTTTTTATCAAACATGGCCAAGTTGGCGGCAAAATCAAACTCATTGGAGTTGATTTCTTGAATATTATTGCTCCAGTCAGGATTGGAGGTTGGATTATTGTTTTTAGCCGATTTCAATTTTGGTGTCTGACTTCTGCTGGTACTGGAGTTCTTGGGAGTTCCGTAATTCGATTTGGAATATACAATGGCATCGTCCAAAAGTTCTTGATGATTATTGTTGTTATTTCTGTTCTTTTTCTTCTTGAAATCGGGAGGAAGTTGGATCACTTTCAAGTCGGCGATGCGGGAGCTTTCTATGCTGATATTGGCTTTCTGATGCAGAGGATTTGCCGAGTGGACGGCATTTCCAAGCAGAATAATAGAGCTATCAACATGGGAAATCACACCTGTTGTGGTGGTACCATCTTTGAGCTTCAAATCTACCTTGTAGTTCAAGAATTCCGTCATGGTCTCCGTCGTCTACAAAGGTTCACAATGGCTTTTTGCATGGGCCGCGATTCCAACCCACCATCATAATACAAATCGGCAGGTGCACGACTTTTACCAACCAATTCACTCATTTTTCGTTTTCGTCGTAGCGCCGTTTTTTTTTTGTTTTTGTTTTTGTCGGTGGTTTTTTTTTTTTGTTTCGTCGTCGGCACATTTTTTTTTTCATTAGTTTTGGTTGTTAATTCGCATTTTTTCCCTGGTGCTGTTTCTCTCTCTCTCTCTCTCTCTCTCTCTCTTTTTCCTCCTTTCCAGTGACGTTTGCTCCCCGTCGAAATTTCGAAATTTTTTTTTTTCCGTGGTTCCGAAAAATCTTATCAGTAACTAATTTTTGGTCTACTTTACAGAAACAAAAGGAACACTCGGCAAATATACCACACTGTATCCCTATTAGAAAAGTAACTGCAGCAATTGATCTTGGTTGTTTTATTTTTTTTCCGTAATTCGTAAACTCTTGTAACGTATCCGTGACCCGTTCTCTCCTTCCCTGGCTTCCCGTACCAGTCATGGTTTTCGCCGAAACTGTCGGCTGCCACCGGGTTCTCTGCAGGTCCCAAAGACCCGTCCTCCCGAGCCCACCTGAAAAAAACTCTACCGTTGCCATAATCGCACGAAGCCATCGGTTTTCTTTCGCCATTCGCGTGTCTGTGACGTCGTTGATTGTTGCCGATCTATACATTATTGCAGAGAGAAACGTACTTGTTTCTTCTTAACAACAAATTACCATCATGCCCTCGTCAACAGTTACCACAAAGGACATTTTCCTTTATATTCCCAATCTCATTGGATACCTCCGTGTGTTTACAGCATTGCTCTCGTTCTTATGCATGAAGAATCATCCTATCTACACTCTTGTATTGTACGGTATATCTGGATTCTTGGACGCTTTTGACGGCTGGGCTGCCAGAAAGTACAACCAAGGAACCAGATTCGGCGCTGTGTTGGACATGGTTACCGACAGATGCGCAACATCGTCGTTGATCGCGTACTTGAGCTTGATCTACCCTAACCTCACGTTTGTTTGGCAGGTCTTGATCTCTTTGGACTTGGCTTCCCACTACATTCACATGTACGCCATGTTATCTAGCGGATCCGAAAGCCACAAGAACGTCGACGCCGCACAGTCAAAACTCTTGTCGTTGTACTACACCAACAGAAAAGTCTTGTTCTTTGTCTGTCTTGCCAATGAAATGTTCTACGTTGCCATCTACTTACACTACTACAACTTTTTCTGGCTTGGAACTGTGATCGCCTGGTTATCCGCTCCAATTTGGTTCTTCAAGCAAGTTGCCAACGTGATCCAATTGAAGGCCGCAGCTCTCATCTTGGCCAGAATGGACGCTGAAGACAAATCCAAAGAAAAATCAACCAAATCAAACTAACTTAACTTATCTATTTCTCTCTATTTATATGAAAAAAGCTAACTCCTATATTAATATTACAAGAATCGATACTCAGCTTCGTCCTGTGCACGCATCTCTAGCTTGTCTAGCGATTCCTGTGCATGCTTCTTCAAACTCTTGTCATTCTTGACTTCAGCAACGTTTTGCTCAAACTCAAAACATTTGGTTAACTTCACCAAGTGTACACACCTCTTATATCCAACAATACTAAGGTTGAGGAATGAAAGCACTTGATTGAACATCTCATTATCTCCACTGATCTTGAATTTACCAAGACAACTTCGTGATAACTCGTAGTAACAATCAGATATGATTTCTCGGTTACCAATGGCCAATACCATCAGCATCACCTCACTTAAAATACTATAACTATCCTCAAAATATCCCATGTTGTTGAGCATTGACGATAAGACATTCAATCCCTCAACTACCATCGAACCAAAACCAATGCATTTGGCTTGCTCTATCTGCTGCATGATCAAACTAAGTCCCTTTGTTGGGTTCCCACTAACATCAAATACACGACATTTGAGCAAGTTCAACTTGATTATCAAATACACATCAGAATTGCTCACTCGTTGAAGAGTTTCCGAAATTAATGTCAATGCTCGTGAATAATTAAGCAAACTCATTTCAATTTCAATCTTTAGTATCAATAATTCATTTTTCAACTCAAGTACTTTGATTTCATTGTCCATAGCAATCTCGATCAATTCCTTGCATATCTTAATTCTTCCCTTCATCATATTCATCTTGATCTGAATGATAAGGCTTCGAATATGAACCGAATTGAACAATGAATGGTCTCTACCAATGACTTCCAGCTTCAATTCCTCCATGGCCTTGAGAGCAACTTCAGTTTCACCCTTAAGGAATAATAAAAAGTTGGACCTTATTTCGATGGAAACTCGATCATTCTGTTTAGTAGCTGATTCCACCGATACTTCATTGTATACATCACTAAGCACAGGATTACCAATACGGCACCATACTGTAGCAGTCATTTCGCTTGTGCGTATAAAAGACAGCAAAGTGTCGTTGATGGAAATATAACTGGCCTTCAAGAGACTCTCCAAATACTTGTTCATTGGTCCACCATTGTTCATTATTTGTAGTGATTCAAAATTATAGCTCATAGAGTATAACAGTAGTGATACCAGATGGGATTTTTTGATTAATAAATCGAGAAGTTGTGATTCGTTGTTGTTGTATAAGCTCTGTCTTTGCCAGAGCTCAGGCTTATTGCGAATAAAGTTGAAAAGCCATGATAAAATGTACGTAAGTGTGGTGTTATCCTTGTTTTCCCTGGCCACAGATATGGCTTCCTCGATGGCATCAATTGCTTTTTCGTCTTCTCCAAAGAATTGATGGAGTGAAGCTCGTGAAATCAAGGCAAAATGATAGAAATATTTGCTATTATTTGACACCATATAGTCAAAATATTGGTGGAGAGCATCAAAAGCGCCGTTATAGTTAGATTCTTGTAAGTTTTCCAAGTATCGTACGTAATAGTACGATGGGAGATTATTAAAATTGATGTTTTGGATCAGACATGTGTTTGAGTTCGGCAGAGTCATGATGTTCATTATATCCTTAAGGATCTGAGGTGTTGGGGTACCATAAGTTTCAAGAAGGTGGATCTGTTTGTCCAAAATAACCTGTAAGTCGTTTCTCGGTACTGGTACAAGTTCGGTGTTGCGTTCCGTTGGTGTATGGGTGAATGGAACAGTTGTTCCTACGGTTTCTTGAAGTGAAGAATTCAATTGATTAAAGAATAATGCATCTTTGGCAGCTTCATGTTCTGGTTCGTCTTTAACAACTCCACCTTGTGAAATATACAATTCCCGTGTGTGTTCTCGGTACTCGATAAAGGCATCGTATAAAAGAAACACTTCTTCAAACTTCAAGAGCTTAAAAGCCGTCACCACTTTTGAAATGAATTGTCCCACTAGTGACCGAGAAGAGATCTGTTTGACCTGCAAACCTGATCTGAAAATAACGGTAGGCGCTACCACGAGATCCATGATGCGGGAGAGTTTGGAGTCGAGGTCTTCGATGCTTTGGAGATGCCATAATTCATTCAACAAAAGTTGTTTAACCTCGGCACTCGATGTTTCCTGAAACAAGTCAGAGAATTGTGGAACCACCACCAATGCATTGGCGTCATCATAAGTCAGTTCGTGGCATAAGACGCGGATTATCACGGCCATTACTTCATTGGTTTGAATAGCAGTCAAGTCATGATGGCAGTACAATCCTGTTAAAAGTAAAAGTGCAATCTTATGAGGCGAAAGGTCTTCGGTTAAAAGAAGTTTGATGTTCTTCTTCATGCCGTTACTTTTAAAAAGGTACGATTCCGATTAATATTTACGCGCTATTTTGGTAACAGAGAAAAAAAAAATTAGAATGTTGTATAACTTTACTCGTCGTCGTCTTCCTCGTCAGAAAGCGCAATCTCTGGCATCTCAAAGTCAGAATCGTCTCCGTTATCAGCAGCAGTCACAACTGTAGTTGTTGCTGGTTCTGATAATTGTACTGGAACAACAGCAATTGGTGTTTCTTCAACTTCTTGTGTTTCTGGCACTTGTGCGACTGGTTTGGGTGCAAATTGGATCACCTGTTCTGGATCGACCTTGGTAAAAACAAGTTTCTTATCCACCACTTCAACCGTAGGAACAGGTGCATTTACGGTAGAAGAACTATCAGTAGATCCGGAATCGACTTCTCCGTAAGAAACCTTTCTCTTTTTAGACTGTGGTTGTTCCGCTTGCGCTTCTTCTTCTTCTTCCTCCTCCTCCTCCTCCTCCTCCTCCTCATCTTCTTCTTCAATTTCCATTTCTTCTATTTGTTGTTCCTTCTTGATGTAAATTGGCAATGGAGGGAACCGTGGATTGTTGAAAACACTCAACAACTTGTCGTTAGGCAAAATACTCGTGACAATTGGTAACAATGAGATCTTTTCGTATCCTGGATAAACAACAGCATCAATCAATAATTGTCTCAATTCTGAAGGAACACTACGTTCCAAATTATAGTACTTGGCATTGACACTTTCAATGATCAAGTATCTCATGATCTTATAGTGTTGAGTTGGAGGTAACACCACTGTTGTGATGATAACGTCTAAGAATCTACGCACTGTCGTAACCGTTGAAGCAGGAATTGACTCAGCAAAAAGATGCTGATGTGATAACAAGTCTGATAACGGAACAGCATGGTTGTTCTTTTTCTTCTTGGCCTTCTTTTGATTTGGTGTTGCACCATTCTTCGCTGGCGCTTGCGGGGCAACATCAAGACGTGGTTCAACCAATAAGAGAGCAATGTCAACAAAACGAAGCAACTGTGAATTGTCACCCAAATTCGAGACAAGAGAAAGTAATGTCGACACACACTCGAGCAAATGACAGTAAAAGACTTCATTGACAATCAATTCATTATGGTCAATTCTTTTGTTACTGAAGGGAATGAGAACTTCCAAGAAAGACAACATGTTACTCAAGAATGGTAAGATACTGCCCTTGTATGCAACTGCAAGCTTTGTCAAGAACTTTACAGCGTTCAATTGATTATGTGTGGTGGTGGTCTTGATAAGCTGTTTGATAGAGTCATCACGAACATCGGACTTGAATGAAAGGAAACGAAGGTTCAACGAGCATATGATATCGTTCACGGTAATAAGCAAGCCTAATGGTACCTTGACACTAAATTGAGTTTCAGTGGTGACAATTGTACTCAATAAACCTAGCAAGATTTCAATTCTTGCGGAGATTTTCAAGATGGAACGAAGTTCATTTACATCGATGGACAATGCTGGAAACAATCTTTCTGCATCGGCCTCATACTTGGGAATTTTCTGGAATAGCTTCATCAAATCGCTGTCGTCATTGAGGTTCAAGAATTCTTGATAAATCTCAAGTACAGATACCAATTCTTTTACGACAGCACGAACATCAGCTTCCCATCTTGCTTCGGGTTCAGTCTTTTCAATATTAGGCAAGATTGCCAAAGTGGAGTAAATTGCGTGTTTCAAAGGTTGTGGGAAAGATGTAAAATCATTCATGGCCAAAAATCCCATTAATCTAGCACGTAACTTGTTACCAAAAGGTCTAAATGTAGTTGGATGGTTTTTAATTAAGGTGCTTAATGATTTGACAATAAGCAATGGCTGAAGGTACAATTTTTCCAAGTACAAAGGAATCAACACTGCCAACTTTGGAGTCAAGATTTCTCTGGTTAAGGTTGGTTTTCCTCTAATCTTAGAACACAAGTGGTTCAAAGTCTCAATGGTTGAAGTCAAGATATGTTCGTTGGTCGATTCATTGGATGTTTCCAAAATTTTAATCAACTGATCAAAGAATGCTTGTCCATCACTGGCCAAAATCGGATAGTTGCTACCCAAGACACGAATGAGGTTGATTCCGCTCCAACGGTACAACTCACTTGGTGATCTGCTGAGGTTCAAAGTTCTGTTGACAAGATGTCTGGTATCAGCCTTTGAAATCCCGTTCAAAATCGATTTATCATAGTAAAGGGACGAAAGGATCGGACTGATCGATTCGGTAGGCCCTTCCAATTCCTTGAGAATCACACTTAATGGAAGAGACATTTTGGGGTGCTTTGAATTCTGATGCGATGCGATGCGATGAGGCCAAAAATTAATATGTTAACTTACAGAATTTCCATCGGATGAAGTGTATATAAGAATTAAGTATATCAAGATCAAACAAAAATATGTCTAGCTATAAAAAAAAGATGGATGGTTTATACTTAAGCAAAAAACGATTATAACACGTCGGCCAACAAGTCATGGAAACCAAAAGGTGTGTACAACGTACCTTCACCTTCAAAGAACTTGGACATGGCTTCCACCCAGTGCAACCTCAAGGAATGCAACATGGCAGAAGTACCTTCCATGACAACCAAGATACAGACGGTTAAACTAAACCACATGGCAAACAAGACCACAGTGATGATAACTCCAGAAATGCCGGTTGTGCCAAATGCATTACCAATCGTCATGGTCCACAAGACAGTTGACAACTGAGCATGAGCCAACGATAAAGCCCATAATCTCAAATAAGATGCAGTATGCGAGACACAATTCAAGCAGAACTCAATGGTGTGAATAACTTGGTGGATCATGATGTCTCCGAAGTTGTGCTCTTCGTGTTCTTCGTCGTCGTCGTGTTCTTCATTGACAGATGATGGCTCATCGGAGTTCAATAGCTGGTATTCGTTTTCTCTGTCAATTTGACGCTTCAAGTACAATGGCTTCAATAACAACAACCATGGCACACAAATCAATGCAATTGTCAAAAGAAGTAATTGAACCGTAGCTTGACCTGGGTACAATTGTTCAGCAACAGTGCCTGGAGACAAGAACATCGAAATTAACATGTTCAACAATCCAGGTGGCTGCTTACCAATGGCAAACCAGTCAACAGACCACTTGTAAACGACACACAACGACAAGTAACCAAAGATTCCTTGCATGAACAACAAACCAGGGATAAAATTACCCACGATATCAATGAAACTGTTGAAATGAATGGCATTAACCAACGAGAACCCATAAGAGTAGGACATATGCAAGTAACCCATCAAGATAGACAATTTCATCTTGTAAGAGTTGGAAAACAACAATGCGTTTTCAGTCCCATGCCAAGCAGGGTCCAAACCAATAGCATAGGTGCCTACCTGCTTAGCGAACACCGTCTGGCCAATTTCAAACTTTTCTGGCCATTCCCATCCGGAAGAGAACAAAGTCATTGACTTGGAGAAAATATCGTTGTACAAGAAACCGGTGTACATAGAAAAGACACCCATCAAAAGTAAGATATAACGACCAGTAAATGCCATATCGAAGATTTCGTCTCTCTTGGTAGCAAGTAAAGGTTTCTCGTAGTACACCAAGGTACCAGCGACCAATGCCAAAATAAAACCATGACCAACATCACCAAACATAATCGCAAACATAAATGGGAAAGTAATCACCGTGGCTAAACCTGGGTTAACTTCACGGTAAGTGGCAATACCATAGGCATCACAAATGCTCTGGAAAGCTTCGGTAAATTTGTTGGTGCGATGGAAAGTTGGTGGAGTTCTGGTGGTTTCCAAAACGTTGATAATAGTTGGAATCTGAGAATTGGAGTCTTTCACTGCTTCTTTCAAAGTAACGATATCGTCCTTTGGAACCCAACCTTCGGCAACTAAGGTCTTTCTGGAGTCATCGTAGTCACAAAGGTTCATGACTTGATAAACCGCCTTTTCTCTGGCAATGACCTCCCACCACTTGGCAAGATCTTTGGAGATGGCAATTAATTCCGAGTTCAAAGCGTTTTCAGATTGTTGTAACACGGTGCTTAAGTCACTCAACTTAATTTGGGTTTCAGTTAACTGTTCTTGTCTCAATTGCTTGGTTCCATCAACGTTGTAAATGTCAGCGTCTAAAGATTCGCAGATTTTTTTGATACGTTGGTGAATGACGGAACCGTAAGAAAAGATGATGAAAGAGTTCTTATTGGTCCAGGTGTTGGATTTGGCATCATAGACTGGTTCAACCAATTCCTCACTGTGGTAGTACAAGTTACCTCTCAAGACTCTCCACAAAATTTGTTGTAAAGTTCCCACTTTTTCCCGGTCAATGACACCAGCAATAAACTTGGTTGATTCGCTGGTGTTTTGGGATTCCAAACCAGAAATCAAGTCATCTTCGGCTGAACTTTCAGGGCCAGAGTAAACGGAAAAGAAGTTATCAACACCTTGAACTGTAGCCTTGAATTGCTTTAAGTCACGTTCTTTGTCATACAAAGATTGGGTGGCATCGGTCAACTGTAAGACTCTATCTTCCAAGAATTGAGCTTCTTCAAGGTACTCATCAATCTGGGATTGAGGAACCATTGGTTGTTCGTAAGGATAAGTTTTGATTGTGATGTCACGTTGGTCCAATTCCTTTTTAAACAAATTGTATTGTCTTTCAATATTGTCCAATTTTCTCAATTCTTTGACGAAAGAACGCTGGAAATCAGAAACCTTAGCGTTCAAATCTCTGAATTGTATCAAATTCAACTGGCCCACCTTGTAAATGATGTCCCTAGATACTTCGGTTGGAACGTATAATTGAACCAAAGACATTTCCGCGGAACCTGTAATTAAAACGTTAGTAACATATCAATCAGACTTTAGTAGATTGCTCAAAACTTACGGAAAATGGCTTCATCTTTGGTAGTCATCTTTGCTGGATGAATTCGATGATGATTGAGAGGCAAGAAGACTAGCTTGCAGGGTCGTTATCTCGGTTGAGTACCAATCTCTTTTTTTTGTTCTTCGATTTTTAATCGGTGTCAGACATTAGTCTGTGCACGACTTTGCCATGTTGGTGTCATCCAGTGAGTCTGCACTATTGTTCTTGAAGATCAGGTGCGCAGTATCCACGTGTGGACAGAAGCAACTTAAAAAAAACCGGACCGTTAAACACGCGAAACATTAGAAACAGTCTCCATTACAAAAAATGAAATGGGGGGAAGGGAAAAAGGGGGGGAGACAACACGTGACACTTGTTGCCACCCCCTCTTGTGGCAAGGGTAATATTATTTATTGTTAAAAATAAGGTTTCTGGATTTCATTTTACTAGGATTGTGGCTAAGCGAAGCGAAATGTAACATTGGCATGGACGAGGCGACCGCGGCCGTTCAGAAAAGTGCAGTGTAACGCCAACTGGACTTTAGGGTCCATCATGATACATTGGAAGCATCTGGCACCTAATAAAACCTTAATATTTACAACGGAAAGATATAGATTTATTAGGAAAGGGGAGGCGGGGGACCCTTGAGGTGCCAAATCCGGTGACCTGGAAAACTAATTCCGTGCGGTGTCAAGATAGCCTATTTTTTTCTCTTCTCAACCACAAAGTCATCGCAAACTTGTATGTCAATTCAAAGATGCTACGGTGTGCATGCAAACCAAATGTAAAAGGACAATTACATGTCCTATATCTGCTATACATGGCTGGCTCTTTTTCTTATTGACTCCTTAACAGGATCTTGCGAGTAGCTGATACATGCGTCATAAAAGCGATGTTCGGAGATATTATTTGAGTGGAGAACAAGAGAACAAATCTTGCGTGATTTCGATGGCTGTTTTTTCTACATTATTTACTTTCGGGATGAAACCCACCCAACAAGAATAATCATTCCAACCAAGTTTTGTAGTGGGGGGACATTGCCCCCGATAGTCACGGATATTCCAGATGAGAAAATTTTTGCTGACAGCAATAACAGGGTCCTGCCTCTTAAGACTCCTCTTTTGTATGTACGTTAGACAATGCATCCTTCTTACCGACGCATAACGCATTGCCGTCGGTTACGGGGCGATAAGGTTATGCGAAAATATTTGCTATTATATGAATTTTGCCTTTTTTTCCTATTGTAAGTTATTTTATTTTATTTTGATGGTGTTTATTTTTTATTTTTTTTTTTTACTTTTTTATTCAGACTTTACTCATTGCTTTTACATCCTGATCAAAATGTCAGAAGTTCCCGATACTTCAAGATCGGGCTCGAATGGGCTGCTATGAGGTGACAGCCGAGTAATATAATGAGGGAACTGGTCATTTGATATTTTTGCTTGTTAGTACCATATGGTATCAGATGAATTGGGATTCCAGGCTTTTGACGAAATATTTTATCCCCCTTCTCTTTTTCTGGTGATAATGGATTTCTGTGCAACAGGTATTCCGTCATGAAATTGCCCTTTGGGTGTCTTGTAAATTTTATTTTTTACCGCAATTATCATTAGATGGGGGTTTTTATTTAATAAACCGAATGGTAGCATATTTTAAAAACTAGCCGTACTTGACATCTTTCCAGATTTAATTACAGTTAAAGTTAAATCTATCAAAAACCTATTATATAAACTTTTAAAAAAAAATTAAATCCCCAATATCCTCCCTTTTCCATCTTCTACCCGTCTACAACAAATATCCATACCCCGACCCTCCAAATATCCTAGACACCAACCACCAACCCCGTTACATTGTTACATTTAAAAATGAACAAATCACTCTCCACCAATTCGATTCATCAAGATAAACCACTCTTAACCAGAACTTCGTTGGGATTACTTCCCAACAACGTGGGAACACCAAATATCGGTGGAGTTCCTGTCAAGTTGGTTTTTGAAGAAAACCTCGAATCAATTACCGAATCTTGGTCACCTCAGGAACATAACGAACAACGTCGCCTCATACAATTTAAGTTTAGGCGCACATCGAAAGCAGAATACCGTGTTGACTTCAACGCGATCTCCAAAGAACAATTTGACAGCACTTCCCCGGTTATTTCTTGTATCTACTGGAAGGAAAGGGAAATGTATGTGGTGACTTCGGTTGATATCATCTTGCTCTTGGAGTATATGGTGCAAGACAATTTTCCTATTGAGGAAAAGAACCGTATACGGCGGAACTTGCAGTCGCTCAAACCGTACACTATCTCGAAGAAGCATCCACAATTCCAGCGATTTTTCACCACAATTATGAATATGGAAGATCCTCGGCCACGTAACATCGAACAGGACCTCAAGGTGTTCCCATGGAATGCTTTATTTACTGCACTTTCCAAGGTGATATCGAAATACTCCTTCGTGGAAGAGAACCTTCTATCTCGGCCACCATTTGATGAAAATAAGTTTATGCTGTTCAAACGAATTAAAGAAATGAAAAGGAAGAAAAGTCGAGTATCGTCACATTCACAGTTTCAGGTAGCAGCTCTGGTGTTTGACACACTGATTCGAAAGCTGCCTGATGATGTTTCACTTCGGAACTCCGGGGTAAGTGCTACTACTGCCCCCGCTACTTCTTGCCCCACAACCGTTACACCCTCTGTGCCCGATCCAGTGGTGCTAGTAACTCCAATTCCAACACATCTACCTCCTTCAGCAAAACCACTCGAAGCAGTGCCAGACTCTACTCACGACCGAAGATTTACTCTTCCTACATTCACCAAGAACGACTTCAAGTTACCAGCCACAAACGCATACACCCACGGGCCAACTACGAAACCTGTTCCGGCCAATGACTATGCCAGTGACTTGCAACAGATGCAAAATTATTGCGCTCCCAACGTAGTATACCTCACTCAAGCAATTGTCCCGACCTACCTGTCAGAACAGAGACTGCAATTACCCTCGATTTCTGAATGTATGTACCGTCTCGGTGAAAGCACTCGGCTTCCTCCCCTCAAATGCCATCGCACGTGATTATGACCCCCTCCTTTTTTTTGTTTAGCTATACAATCTTACTATATTTTGTTTTATCTGTGTAAAATTTACATCATTTATATTACGAATTTTCATACTTTATTCTCTCTTAGTTTTTGGAATGGTTCTCCTTGATCAGAGTCTTAAACTCCGGTGTACTCTCAAACTTGACTCCGTCCTTGCCCACGGTGGCATAACTCAAGTAATCGGCCGAAGTCTTGGCCACTTCTTTCCGGTGCTGTACCGCAGGCAGAAATGCTCTCTTGACATGGGTGGCACCCGTGTTGGACTGTAACAACAAGTTTCTGGGACCTATCACTCTCACAAACTCATTGTTACCGACAAGAAAGTTGTATGTATTTCTTCTGCCCCGCTGCAACACAACTCCGGCACGGCCAAACACACTCTTGGTCCAAATCCATACCAATCGTAACTTGTACAAAGCGGAACCAGACAGGTTGAAAATCTGGGTCAACTTAAAGCTGGTGGCAGGCACTTCAACCTTCTCTTCGGCAAGTGGAAACGAGTACTTTACTATACAGTTTTGCAAGTTGTGGGTCCCGTTCACCGTGATTCCTAGCAAGTTACGACGATTCACCAACACTTCTTGACCCTCAGCCACGTTGATATTGTACACAGCACCATGACCAACCAACGCCACTTGTCCACGGCCACTGAGCAACGTATAACCCGAACGAAACCACCGCAGCAACCCTGTTGGGGTCAAGGCAGAAACTGCAAGCAGTTTTGCCAATTTACGCGAAATTGTACGGGGAATGCGATGCATGCCTATGTTCAACGAGTTTCCAGCATATGTCTGGAGTGCATCCCGGTTCAAAACTGCCCAATCTGTGGTTCCATCAAGAGAAATATTGACAAACGATTTGTTGTCTGAACTGGAAAACGGGCTCAAGTTACGAGAAGTTGACGATATCAATAACGAAAACGGTGCTGTAGATACCAATTTCTGGTATCCAGCAGCATAACCACCATAAAGCAAGCGTTTTACCGGGGCGATTAATTCAAGTGTACTTCTTACGCTGTTTGCCTGTGCAGTTTCGTCCACACCGTAAATTGCCAACAACGAACCTCTCCTTACATAAACTGGAATGGAGGGAGGCAGCTGGACCGATAATACCGACTGTGGGTTGCCGACAGTACGAAACTCGATGGTGTCCAACGTTTTGACCGGCTTCAACTGGTGAACATCGTGGAGATTGTGTTGTTTGGTGAGTGTCAGAGCAATTGTGGCACCACTGGTGGTCACAGGTGGCTGAGAGATCGATATTGACCGTATGAATTTCAATTGTGCTGACTTCAACATAGTCCCATCGACAAAGACTAGCTACTGTAACCTTTTTTTAAATATACTCTGAATAATTTATTTGCTTTGGATCGTATGGAAAATGTGTTACTGTATATAAACACACAGGTGCGAGAACGCTCGCGCGCGTGCGGGCACTAACTTTTTTTGTTGTCTCTCGGCTGCTGCGAAAGAACGCTTTCGATTAATTGGTCAGCTCGACTCGTTAGTTTTGATTGTAATTCTTGATACTGGTGATTAACAACAAGTCTGAAATCTCCCTTTTCTGTTCTTGAAGCGCAACTTTTTTAGTAGTTTCTCAATTTAGGCCTTTTTTTGTTTGAATCCAGAAGTTCCTTTCTTGATAAATTGGACAAACCGATCGCCATATTCGTGTGCTGGAATGGCAGAAATCGTGCCCCGTGAATGAAATAGCGACCGCCAAAACGTCTCCAAATGTTTCTTGACCCCATAGTTCGTAAGACAGTCAATAATACCAAGATAATATATCTCCTGTGTTGGCTCATTATTTTCATTGGTTGACCGTATCCCCCCATCATGGCCGTAAAATACATACTTGTACCGGCCAGGAAATACGTTGAACGGTAGATCGTTGACAGGATCAATGTCTCGCGGGTTTGTCTTGATGAGCTCGGCCTTCTCCAGCGATTTAGGATCAAAAACAGAAAGCTTCTGCGATAAATCAAAGTTATTTCCTTTTTTAACATCATGGACTCCTAGAAGAAGTGAATAATCCATGGCATTGATCTTCTTGAGAAGTTTAACATCTGCCTCTAACTGGTCGAAAAAGAGTTTCTGCTTTTCAGGACCAAACTTAATCTGTTCATGGCGTGAAAGGAAATCCTTATCTTTTAAGGTATACTGTGATAAATCGGTGGCTCCAGGATCAACTTTGGTGGCTCTGCCCCAAGTCGAACCTTTTAAGTCATATTTGAGGTGGACGTCGCGATGTGGAGGAAACAAATTGTTCATCACAAGGAAATGGACTTTCCTAGATCCTCCACCGCCCTTCAACGGCATCTTCACCCGGTGAAGCCCGTAGAATTGGGATATTAAGGTATTGGGATTCTCTTTGACATGGTTGTAGTAGTCTTTCAATATGCGTCGGAGCTGTTTGTGTTCGGAATGGTGTATGGTTTTGATGATGAATCGATAGTCCCTCGAGTAGTAAAAGAAGGAACCACTTTTACCTGGGGAACCCAATTCAGAAAGAATGTATTTACCGGTGATGGAAACCAAGTAATCGGCGGGATCAAGTCCAAAAATGGATCTGAGTTCACGGAATACCGCTGGACAATAATCTTTAAACTTGAAGTCGTACTTGGAAGACGGTGTGAGTTCACTTCCGTCGGTATTAAATGAGAGCTTCTTAGAGACGTTGAAGTCTTCATCGGTTAACTTTTGCATGACACCAGAACACCGCAGTACTGCAACCCGGATACCAGTGAGCATGTTGTATGCCATGACAAAGTTCTGATGGCCTTCGGTGATTTTATTTCCCACCAAAACTTTTTCATCTTCCAAGAACTCCTTCCGTTTCTTTTTGAAGTTGCGTTTAATCAGGATGGTGTTGCGCATGCGTAAGATATCGGAATTGGTGGACTTGTCTCCATGTGGAACATACGAGTCGCAGGAAGTACGGGTGCGTGGAAATGGAACAGTCTGGCGTGAGGCAGCTGATGCACGGTGCTGTTGGAAGGATCGGCGGGAAGTAGGCTCGTTAGTCTGTAGTGGGAAGTATCCAGGATGTGGTTCAGTGTGACGTCTGTTGTATGGGGGAAGAGACTTTGTAGAGGGGGTTGGATTTAAAGATGCTTGTGGTTGTTGTCGTTCTGGTTGTTTTTGTTGTTTTTGTTGTTGTTGTTGTTGTTGCGGTTGCTGTTGCTGTTGTTGTGGCTGTGGGTTAGGGATGGTATCAGTAGATTGAGTTGGTTCATTTGTCGCCGTGAAAGTAGACAACGACGTGTTGTTGATGGTGGAGTTTACCAGTGAAGGAGAAGTATCATCAGAAGTATCGGAAATGTCGGATCCCGCTACTTTGAACAGTGTTGGTGTTGATGGAAGGGCGTCAAAGTAGGAGGACACGGGAGGAGTAGCAGAAGGGGGCATGAGCGGCGAGTAGCGCGGTTCATGATTTGGTTTAACGTAAGTGTCGTATTGTGTGTGTGCGGCACCGTCCACTTGAATCATCGATGCATGGGACGGAGAAGAAGTCAAGGGTTGGCGGTTAAAAGATGGATGTTTGTGGATAGATTTGGTCGTGTGGTGAGCCAAAAAAATGTAACGAGGGAAAATAGACGAATAGCCTGGAAATCAAAAATAGTGAAACTAAAAGGAGGGGTGGAAATCAGGAGTAGACAAAAAAAAGAAAAAGAAACAAAGAAAAAAAAACGAGTGGAAAATAACGCACAATAGGAACGTTACATTGAAATTTGGCAATTGAAGAGCAATGAACGGGAAACAAGAATTTCCCAATTAATTAATGTGTTTTAGTTTGCTAATAAGTAACTACCCATAATTGACATTTCAAATTGATTTGTGTAAGTTTTAAATACAAATGTGTGGCCGTTTCAAGCAACGCATTTTCTTGTCGTTTCATCCTATTGTTGATCTCCATCTTTTCCCGATTAGTCCTCAACTTGACAACGAAAGTATACACTTCAATTGTTTCTTTCATTAGTCCTCTAACCTTTTACTTTTTCTTGATGGTCTACTTCTACTTCTTGTTCTTATTCTTCTATTCACGTCTGTTGTTCATCTTCTCTTTTACATTTGTTCTCTCTTTCCTATCTAAGCCATGTGTCTAGCCGCTTCCGATCCGTGGTCCGGGGGCGCGTTCCGATGTCTGATATAAATGCCGCGCGTTATCTTTTGCCATCGCTTCGTATCACGCCTCACTGCATAGTTTCCCATGGGTTTGTTGAGCATCTTCACGCGGTCTGATCCGTCTCCTGACGATTTGGCAGCTGCTGTAACCGCCAAAGGCTTTGATATCGCGAGCTGTGACGCAGAATGTGACTCCTGCCATTCAAAGTTTCCCAGCTCAGTGAAAATTCAAGATGTCTCGGAAACTGGCCCCCTTTGGGACTCCACCAAACCTTACGGTCTCCATCTTGTGGTTGCAACTGGTAAAGTAGATTGGCCACATGATGCCACCGGTGTTAGTGGTACGTTGGCAAATGCAGTCGCATTGTGGGGCTCGGCTAATCTGAGTAAGTTTGAAGATATTGGCACAATTAAAACAACGGTATCGTCGATTCTGTCGGATGAACTCGTCACCAACGATGACTATGCCTCGGAGAAATGCGGTGACGTGTTGATTCTCCCATTTTTTGTATGGATCCGCAACTTGGCACTCGGTGACGTGCCACAAGTACTCGGACAAGTGGTACCTGACTTGATTGCGGCCCGTGCAGCCAATAAAACAGAACCAAACTTGCTGTACCCACAGTTTGGCGGGATCCGGCTTGAAATAGACCCAAATCAGGCCCATATCATGCTCTGTTCGCATAGAACAAGAGATAAAAGGTGTGGAGTCACTGCACCAATCATGAAACGTGAAATGGACATCCATCTCCGTGAATTGGGCTTAATCCGTGATATCGGTGACACGACTCCAGGAGGTGTCCTAGTAAGCTACATCAATCATATTGGAGGCCACAAATTTGCAGCCAACGTCATCATCTACTTACGTCGCTCAGGTAGAAATATCTGGCTTGCACGTTGTACTCCAAACAACGTTAGACCGATTATCGACGAAACTGTGTTGAGTGACGGGAAAGTGTGGCCAGAAAAGGTTCGGTTGGTCCAGAAATATGACGACCTTCTGTGGTAAAAGGTACCTAGTAACTATAGATATATTTATTCTGAAATATGACTTCTATTGAAAGAGAAATAATGGGATCTATTCTATTTAATAAATACTTGCAACACATTACGACGCATAATCATCGAATCAACCGTTCGTGGCTGGAGCTTATCGATATCGTTGGCCAAGATCATTTGCAACCGGTCAATTTCGCGGCCAAAGAAGTTATCTTCACCATTTATAACTTTATTCAACAATTTCTTGTAGTATGATGCCATAGGATGAGGATTCTGTGCTGTCAATTGACCTAGCACACCTATAAGTTCAAGACCAGCACCACTACGATCTTGTTGGTCCAATAAAGTGGTAATATGTCCATCAAGGGCAGCAATCCGACCAGCTTTAGGTCCTAAATTGCCCTCTGTGTCACGGTCAAGACCTGCAAACTCATTGATAAATTTGAGAAGATCCGCTACCTCGTTCTTTCCCAGATAAGTTACTGGTTTCTTGAGTCCATCTTCACTAACTTGTGCTGGATCAAACATAAGAATCGTTGGTAAATGCAGCACACCAAACTGATCACTAATGATATCTGCTGGTTCCTTGTCCAATACAACTTTACCAAACTGGATTGTGTCGTTGTCATGCTTGAAAATATCCCGAAGCAAGTCTATCTTAGGTTCCAATTGGTCGCAGTACTGGCACCATGTTGCACTGAACACAACCACCGACTTCACAGGCGCATTCAATACCTTTTCTTCAAAATTATAGTCATTCAACACCAAAAGATCGCTCTCAGGCACCAGAGCTTCGATTTCGGCCTTATTTTCAATCTCGGCCGATATCCGGACTCCGGAAACTTGTTGAATAAAGTTACTTATTGATTCCAAGTCACGAGAACCGTCAAATTCTATTGGAGAATCACTGCCATGAAAGAGTTTCATTGTTGGATATCCTTCATCAACGTACTTTTTGCCCATCCGTTTACCATCTTTGTCACCGTTGATTTTGTAGATCTTGATTTGGTCAGCATATGGCTCGTACAACTCGGCAAGCTCTTCAATAACCGGCATCAAGTTCTTGCAGTGGCGACACCAGTCGGCATAGAAGTCCACAAACACATACTTTCCAGACTCAAGCACAAGTTCTTTAAAGTTCGTGTCGTCGATACGCACTAGACTTGACAGTGCCAGGTATGCCGCCACTATTCCGAATAAAAGTGTCAACCCAAGTAGTTTCATTGATGCGTGGTAGAAAGGGTCTGGTTTGAATCTCAACGCAATTATATATTCCACTAATTGGTGGCAATATTAGTAAGCTTTTTCGGATAACAAATATATGAAACTTTGGGAATGGGAATTGGGAATAATTCGGTTATATGAAAAAGTCCTTGTGTGTGCTGTATGATTATCTCATGGATTTAGTTTAAACAAGAAACGGTTTTGTGGTCTAGTTGGTTATGGCATCTGCTTAACACGCAGAACGTCCCCAGTTCGATCCTGGGCAAAATCATTTCTACTTTTTTTTTGTCTTATCATTGGAGAGCGACGCGAGCGTATGTCTCGTCCTCTTTACTAATTATGGAAATGTTCCGGCGTCCCTTCATAAATTGAAAAAAAAATAAAAAAATCATCTTCAAAAAATCTCATTCATCAATGATGCTCAGAACTGTCAGATACTTTTCGCGGTCGGCCATACTTGGCCGCCTCGATCTTACGTTTTTCACTAAAGAGACGTGTATGCTTTGTACCAATGCACATGGGATTCTCAACAAAACCTTGGAAAACAAGGAGATGGCTAATATCGAAACCAACCTCAAAGTTGTCGACATTATGGACCCAAAAAACGCGCAATTTTTCGATATGTATTGTTACGATGTGCCTGTTCTCCACGTCGACCGGCCGGGCCTGAAAACCCCGGTCAAATTCATGCATTATTTCTACGAAGATAAGCTATTAGCGGAGTTCACTAAGCAATCGTAGTGTATATAATCCGGTTACTTTCCCAACCCTAATGACATTAGCTTAAATTAGTTACATTCCCCAGTATTGGGGGGGGCCGAGGTTCATGTATATAAAAAAAAAATATGTAAAAGGATAAACGCCCCAAAATCATATAGATTACTTTTTCTTTAGCACTGACTTCCTGGTCATAACAGATATCCCAAGACAAAATGTCTCAGAAATCAGTACTTATCACTGGAGCTTCGTCCGGTATTGGTCATGCTACTGCTATCGAATTTGCCAAGCAAGGCTATCGTGTTTTTGCTGCTGCTAGACGTTTGGGGCCCATGGAAGACCTTAAGAAACTCGGAATTATTTTGGTTGAACTCGACGTTCTGTCGGTAGAAAGCATAAGGAATGCGCGCAAGCTAATTATCGAACACAATGGCAGCGAGACTTTGGACATCTTGTACAATAATGCTGGCCAATCATGTACGTTTCCAGCGCTCGATGTCTCGGATGAAAACATCCAAAAGTGCTACAATGTCAATGTATACGGACCCATGCGTCTTGTGCGTGAATTGGGACCCCTCATTATTAATGCCCAAGGCACTATTGGTTTTTCTGGCTCACTCCTGGCGTTAATTCCATTTCCTTACCTGAGTGTGTATCTGTCTTCAAAGGCGGCTCTTCATCAATATGCGGCTACTTTGCGCCTTGAAATGAAGCCCTTCAATGTCAAGGTCGTTAATTTCGTTATTGGTGCTGTCAGAACCAACATCGAGGATACGAGAGATTTGCCACAAGACTCCATCTACAACTTTCCTGAGGCAATTGAACTGTTCACATACAGACAATCGATGGCTCGGAGAAATGCACCTATGGAACCAGAGGTCATTGCACGGAAGATCGTTAGTGATCTCAAGAACGCAACTCTTTTAGGTAAATTGAACAGTTATCGCGGCAGCAAGGCAACTTTGTTATCTTGGGCAAATTGTTTGGTTCCGCGTTTTATCATTGAGTGGGCATTGATCCAAAAGTTTGGTTTGAGTAAGGTATTCGCTATTTTATCTAACAAGTATGCTAAACAAAAGCGTAGTTAGCAATAGTATTTAGGAGGAATGTTTATGGTTTATCGAGTCTTTAATTTTTTTTTTTTTTGTAAAGTGACAATCCTTCGATCCCTTCTAACCATGACATGGTTCATCACACAAGATTCTCCACTTCATCTTATTAGTCGATATTTTTCTTGTTTAAAGTCAAAATATTTCTTTTTTCAGGGAGAGAAAACACGCATGGTCGCAAAAAAAATGTATAAGTGAACCCTGACACACACAAAAAAACCACAGGACAATAAATTCGCACAATCACTTAGACAAAGACGGAAAAAATCGAGATAACCCTACACAGAATGCCTCCACCGTTCCTTTGGTACCGCGATAAAGATACGCTTGGGATCGGCGGTGTGAGTCGATATGTTATCCGGTACCAGAGGATTGACAGTTCGGTAGATCATATTTACTTCCGTCTCAAAAACTTTGAGCGGACGCCTATCCGGGCGTTCCATTTGCTCAACGGCCCGTTTTCATTGTATTGTCATGTTGTGCCGCATGGATACGATTTCCGCAAGGAATTTGTACCGGAAGATGCAGCCAGCAATAAAGAGATTGTGTTTCGTAACGAAATCAAGCCGGGTAAGACATTTAACGTTAAACTTGCATTGAACGATAATTCGTGCGTAGAGGGAAATGTATTTGGATGGGAAATTGATGTGGTTTCTCAAATTGTATTTACGCGAAAGGGTACTATCGAGTACGATTTCATGCTTGGTGATGATTTAGAGCGCATGAAAAGGATAAACCGAACTGCGTTGCATAATGCATTATCAAGTTGGGGGTCGGAAGTCAAGCACGCAGAAGAATCATCCCCCAATGGTGGTACCACACAGGCACGCGCAGATACGGATTCAGATGCAGCCAATGCAGTATCAGTGAATCCGCAGCTTGTGATTACGAAGGAAACCACAGACGAAATTTGGAGCCGTAAGGCACCCGATCCCAGTAAGCCGGCACATCTTGTAATTATCACCCACGGCATTTATTCCAATCTTACAGCCGATATGCTCTACCTCAAAGATCAGATTGAGCGAACCAAAGCCAATGTCATGGTTCGGGGATTCACTGGTAATTCAGGCCGCCGTACTGAACGGGGAATCAAGCGACTAGGAACCGCCATGGGTGGGTACTTGGTTGAGCTCCTAACCGAAATGCATCAAACAAAAACGCGCATTAGCCACATCTCATTTATTGCCCACTCACTCGGTGGCTTGATTCAACTTTACGCAATCAAGCATGTGTTGGTGACGCAAGGAGTCGACTGGCTTAAAAAATATGGAATTGAGCCCCATTCACTTATCTGCATGGCATCTCCGTTACTTGGGATTTTGAGTGAAACTAGCTTTATGATCAACTGGTTTTTGGATATAGGGACTTTAGGCAAAACCGGCCGCGACCTTACGCTTCTGAAAAAGCTCCCTAGTATCAATCAGTTGGGCCAACACAATGAGAAAAATGCATTCAAACCTGTTTTGGAAGTATTGCCTGATGACCCACTTCAGACATTTTTAAGCAAGTTCCAGAATCTATGTGTGTATGCCAATGCAATCAATGACGGAATAGTTCCGTTACGAACGAGCGCATTATTATATTTAGACTGGCAGGCTCTTGGTGATGTCACGGAAATTAAGAAGCAACCCAATGCAGCTGCATCCTCTAAAGATAACCCAGACACTGCCACCATAGCAAGCACAGCAACTGGTGCCACCACTGCGACCACAGAAATAGGCGAAGTCCCTGCAGACTCAAAACAAAAAGCATTCTTTGGAACGCCTCGTATGCAGAAACAGAAGCAATCATTGTCCAAGAAAGAACGCCGATTTCTCAGGATCAGTGCCCGTGGTGAAGATTTGTCACAGGCCATTGAGGTCGGCGACGACAGTGGACGAGAAACGGAACTGGAGGAAGAGTTTTCCGGAACCATGCCTACATCCGTAAATGAAACTCAAGAATCAGAAGCACAAAATGAAGATATTCCCATCTCATTCAACATTCCTCCCAAGGCATCTGCAGTCGAGTCGGCATTCAGTGTAGTTTTTTGTCCGATTCCTTCGAATAATTACATAACGAAACCCGACCTGCGTCGCCCGGTAATTTTCCACGATAAGTACTACAATTCAGACAACATTCCTCGAGAAACAGGCACCAAGAAATCATCGGTCAGGTTGTTTTTACTTAGGAACGATGAATGGAAAATCAAAAAACAAGTCAAAATTGCCCAAAAGTATCATGCCAATAATCTTAATTGGCGGAAGGTGTTGGTTAACTTGCCACCAGATGCCCATAATAACATGGTTGTTCGGAGACGGTTTGTTAACGGTTACGGCTGGGGCGTGGTGGATCATCTTTGCCATCATTTCTTTGACAAAGAAGGGACCATCGCTCCCAAAATGTAATCGTGTATAAATTGTAATTGTATTTTTTGCATCCAAAAAGTTTTAAAGAAAAACAAGAAAAAAAACTGTAGTTTTCACCCCTGCGGGGAAGATAACCACATAAAACGTACTTCGAAGCACCACTCGGCAAAGGAAAAAAGGGTGTTATCAGTAAATCTCAAAAACTAGGACAATGTTTCTGTAGTGAAAATGTCGGGTTAGTGGCGTATCATTCATTCTCAGATCCCAAAGAGGGGGAACTAAAGTATAACTCCATTTATCTTTTAAAATGTATTTGATAGGATTCTTATCGCATTTTTATCTTATCAGTCTTCATTCAAAATTCTGAACAATTATCATCATCAATAGGGTCCATTGTTGATGTTGTCCCACGTTCGAATTTCATGTTCTGATGTGTGATTGGCGACACAGCGGGAAAGTGACGTCGACGTCCCGAATCAGACAATTTTTCTTATCTTCAGCTTACCTAATCGTGCCTTATCTATCGACTATATAACCATACAAGCCCCCCCCCCCCCCCCCCCCCCCCCCAACACAGAAACCCCCAAAACACAGAGGCCTACCCCATCCAAAAAAAAACATCACCTTTTTTTTTTTTTTGT
>JAJMFZ010000036.1:0-12500 GCA_030568455.1 Teunomyces tritomae
TGTCGTTAATACTGCGGTGTGGGCGCACTTGCCGCTCGTGCGTGGATATTTTTGCAGTGAATATTTTCCTGATTGGGACAGACGGAACCAACTCCGACCGGAAAAATTTTGTGAGGCATCACCAGGTCGCCTTAGTACAAATACCAAAGGTGGCGCCTAACAAGTTGCCAAAAAAAATCAAAAAAAGAGCATGAATAGAAACGTAACGTTCGACATATTTGATATAGAACAGCCCAATAGGCCCACAGACATGCAATATCCTCCAGAAAATCAGCGCCAGCGCCAGCACCCACAATACACAGACACGCCCGAATCCGATCCACACATGAAGTTTATCGATTCCCTGAGCTCCATTAATTCACTTTTTGATTCACAGATTGCTACTCCTGCCACCAGTACAAACACAGTAACACCTGCATTATCACGCACCGTTTCCGGCACCGTTCTCCACCACAACGGCTCGTTTTCGCAGCACTTGGCGTTTCTCAACCAGCGTCTTTCCACCCGTAAGCTCGTGGTGATGCTTGTTGGACTTCCCGCTCTGGGAAAGAGCACCATAGCCAAGCAGTTCGATGAACACATCAACCGTTGTGGATTCCGCTCTCGGATCTTCAATGCCGGTGATATTCGTCGTCAGTACTCGAAGTTTGAGACGTCTGATTTCTTCAACCCAAACAACGTGGAAGGAATCACTGCTCGTGAGAAGTATGCTACCATCAATGTGAACTTGTTGGTGGAAAGCTTGCAGAACGACACTATTGACGTGGGGTTTCTTGATGCCACAAACACCACAGTGAACAGAAGAGCCCGCATGATGGCAATCTTGCACGAGGTTGACTGCGATATCGCTATGATGGAAGTTCAGTGCAACAATCTGATGTTGTTGAACTTCAACATCGCCGGCAAGGCCCATAACATGGACTATCGTGACAAGAACTATGCTACGTCGATTGCAGATTTCAAGCTTCGAACCGAACACTATTTTAAAGTGTATGAACCGGTTACTCCACAAGAGCTTGAGGGCTACAGGTTAGCCATGTACATTAAGGTGGAGAACAGCAAGACATTTAGTAACCAGGTGAGCAGCAAGTTCCAGACATCAGAGTTGTATGGCATTATTGCCCGGTACGAAAAGGATTACTACAAGTTGGAAGGAAAAAGGTACTACGAGGCCATGGAAGCGTTTTATAATGCAAAGGATTAAGGGATTGGTTTTTGTTTTTTTTTTTGTTCTTTATATATATATAGTAAAATAGTTTTGGATAGATACGGTAATAGAAGGATAGAATAGATAACCACATTTTTCGTACTAACCACGTAAGCCAGGGATTTCGAGGTTCTTGAGGCCTGGCAAAGAGACTTTGGGGTCCAGTTTCTGAGGACTTTCGACGGAGGGAGTAGAGGATTCGATGACGGCATTGATGTTGTTGTTGACGGCGTAGTACCATGCTCCGACTTTATCGTCGGTGTACAATGGATCCTTGAACGACATGGGATCGTTGGGTCTGGCTCGCGACCAGAACCGTGCCGATTTATCAGAACCGGCAGAACACAACAAGTGGCCCAAGGGATGGTATTCCAATGCATTGATGGCTTTTTCATGGGCGTATGGAATCTTGTGAACCGCTTCACACGAGGTATTTTGATTGAATGAAGTTGATTTCTTGGTGTTGGCATCGGGAATAAACGAATCTAAGAGATAATGTGTCATAGACCCGCTGTAGGTGGCTGTGGTCAACATCAGAGCGTGTATTGGATGCCATGCCACGCACGACAAGTCCGAATCGTTGTCCCGCAACACCAAAATGTCCTTCATTGTTCGTATATCAAACACCCTACATGAACGATCACGCGATACCGAAGCCAACAATCGTTTGGTTCCTGTTGTTTGGAAAACTGTCTTGTTCACAGTATGCTTGAAGCCATGGAGTGTGGTGACACATGTTGGGCTTCGAGGGTCCCAGAACTTCACCAAGTTATCTTTGGAACCAGACACGATAAGACCCAAGTTCGGGTGCCAATCGGCAGACTTCACTTCCCAGTGGTGGCCGGTCAACGTCCTTTCCTCCTTACCGTTGTTGAAGTTCCAGATCTTGATGGTGGAATCGTCACCGGCGGTCAAGAACTTGGAGTCGTTGGGCGAGAACGCAATATCACGAATTGCATTGGTGTGAGCACTGACGATGTTGACGTTGTTGAAATTTGGCTGCCAGTACTTGATAGTTCCACTCTGATCTCCACTCACCATCCATTCATCGTTATGGGAGTACTGGAGTGTGAGAATAGGTACATCGTGTGCTTGCATAATCGTCTCAAAGTTGAATGTCATACCGTTCCAAATGGTGAATTCGCCCGAATGTGAAGCAACCACCAACCGACGACCCTCGGGTGTCCATCTGACGGTGCTGATGGCGTGCCGTACCTTGTTGGATGACAAATGGACAAATTTGGTTTGGATATCCATCACCGCCATATTGTTACGGTTGTTGTTACTGTCCAAGTTGGTTGACAGAGAGTATGCAAGAGAAGGAAGGAGATCTATAAGATATGACGATTCGGGGCGGATCTTACCGATATGCTGCTGTCGTCTGGTGCGGCCCAAGCTTTTCTGGATATTCCAGCGTCCCATGTTGTTTCCGTGATCGACCGTCCGGCGGTGAGCCGTTTTCTTTTCCTGTGAAGCTAGTTGTTGCTCAAGATTCTGACGTCCATAGTTATAGTTGCTCATGGCAGGTATGGATCCAATGGAATGAAGATTAGAGGGATGGATAAAGGTGTTGATGTTGAAAAGTTTAGATGTCGCGCAACAAAAATGTCGTCCAGTAAAGATATAGAAGAGAAGAGAAGAGAAGAGACGAAAGAAGAGAAGAAAAGAAAGAAGAGAAGAAAAGAAAGAAGAGAAGAAAAGAAAGAAGAGAAGAGAAGAAAGAAAAAGAAAGAGAAGAAAGTTCAATATAAATCTTTGCTTCTTTGTAGAAGTATAATGTTGTATTTTCATTCTAAAGAGATTGGAGTTGTAGTAAATTTTGCGTAATGTACTTACAATTTATATTTCAATTATTATGATCTTGTATTGTTTTATTATGTTGCTTTTGTTATGTAGTTTCTTGATGTTGCCTCTATTGCCTTACAATCTTGACATTGTTGGAAGTCATCCATTCTTCTCTTTCCTTTCTCGTTTTGATCAATGACAGTTCCAACTTCTTCTTTTCTGCTGCCAATTGTTCACTTTCTTCCTTTAAGATGGCAATGACTTCTGTCACTGACTTATTCACCAATACACCACCAATCATCTTGAAACATTTTCTATTGCGTTTATCTTCAGGAAGCTCGTTCAAAGTACGTTCAACAATCAAGTGTTCCTCATGCTTCGAAGCGATCGTGATGAGCTGTGACTCCAATTCCGTCACTAGTTCCTGGAACCGGTTGTATTGTGTCTGAAGCTGTGCCGCTTTCTGTTCCTTTTCTGCCTCGGTCGACATATAATTAACGACGAAACTATTCAGGGTTTTAAAATGGGTTTAAAAATGTTGATTCGCATTTTTATATATAAAAAAAAATTAAAACTACTCTTCGTCGTCGAGTTCCAACTTATCCAAGTTGGCCAATAACGAGTCCAACTTCTTAGCACCGGTTTCAAAATACTCTTTCTGTGCTGTAACAAACACTTTAAGTAAATCAACGTTTTTGCTGGGTCTCAATAACTTCTTCATCTCTAAAACTGCCGCTTCGGTCGCCGATACCAACTCATCTTCTTTAGCAATAAGCTCTTCATTCTCTTCGTCTTCGACTTTGGCTCTCATCACATCAAATTCTGACCGAGTATGGTAAACCTTCTTACGAAGTTCGTTGACTTGGATAAATTGTTCGTTCAACGTACTGAGAAGTTCGTGGTTAAATTGTTTCATGATCACATTGTCCTGGTCCATACGCGCTTGGGCAATTTCCAAGTAAGTCGAAGAAAATTGTAACAACGCCAATGAAATGGCAGTAGACGATTCCTTCAACTCTTCCGAGTGTTTCTGAGCAATGGTGGACAACTGGCCGTACAAAGTGCGTGGAAGCTGCGCCGACGTGGTCTGGACACTGACTTCAGCCTCCTCGGTATCGTGGCCAAGCAAGATCTTCTCCAATTCCTGGGGCAGAGACACGTTCTTTAACTGGTTGAACTTGTTGCCAATGATTCCACTGACATTTGCATCCTTCAACTTTGTCAACGCGTAGTTGCCAGGCGGATAGTCGTACGATACTTTGCTGTACGTGTCGTTGGAGTACTGGATCAAATCGGTGTATAAGCGTAAGAGCAAGTCACAGTTGGCTTCCAAAGCCAAGTAATCGGCAGGAAGTTCAGAAACCTCGATGTTCAGTGCCACATTGACGTTGGCAAGTTGTTGGACGTGGGCCAACTGTTCAGAGATAAGCGCCGTGGTTTTGGACGTGAAGGGCTGGAGCGACTTGCCCAACTGGTCGACATGTTTACCTGGATTGACTTTTGAGAACGATTCCTTAACTTGGTCCACAGACGGAAGCGAGTCCTGGATACTTTGCAAGAACTTGAACGACATGGGTGGAAAAGAATAAAGATAACAGAAAAACGAGCAAAAAGGACAGAAATGAGGTGATAAAAATAGACTTCAATAAAGAAAGATACAATCAACAAAAGTAAAGTAAAAGAAGAAAGTAGAAAAGAAAAAAAAAAAAAAGAATGAACTAAATATAACACAAGTAATAAGTAATCAATAGATTTGAAGAAGAGAACTAGGGTAAATCTTTAATTTGGTGAAGGTAGAAGAAATAAAGGGAGAAAACCAGCAGCCACAAAGAATTAATTTATTGTGCGAATAGTATGGTCGAATCCATGTCGCAAGCTAGTTATAATGATAAACGAAAAGTGGCCAATAGGGCACATCTTATTGAACCGATTGTGCGGCATCGGATCCAAGATTCGCTCTTCTACAAGCAGCACCTTTACTTGACCAATGAGGCGACGATTTTGGCCGTTGTGGTCGAACATGTACGTAGTGTTGGCGGGTGCGATGCCAGCGGAAGACCATCGCGGTTCTTGTGCTGTCTTTTACGGCTTTTGGAACTCGAACCAAATCGTGACATTGTTCAAGTCTACTTAACTCAGTTGGAATACCGTGAGTTCAAGTACTTGACAGCATTGGTATTGTTGTATGTGAGGTTGGTGTATCCCAGCAATGAGATCTATCAGATATTTGATGAGTACTGGCAAGATTCACGCAAACTCCGCTACAAACTCAAACTGCCAACTCCCACTGCCTCTGGCCAAGTCTCACGGTTCCGTCTCACGTATCTTGACGAATGGACCGACACTCTATTGAACAACGAACGCGTGGTTGATCTTATCTTGCCGCGCATGGTACCGCGCCACCTCCTTGTCCAACAGGGCACCGTGCCGCCACGAAAATACTACATTGAGTCCGAATCCGAATCCGAATCCGATTCCTACGAAAGTGACAGTGATTAGAAACAATTCTTTTGTTGTTCGTGAAGTTTGTTGTTTTGTGAAGATTTTATTTTTTTTTTAGGTCTCGGTTCGGGTCCGTAACAGTCGTCCGCACACAAATCCTGCATTTCTCCAGCAACATTCTTCACGAAGCATAACCAAAGAATGGCGATCACGGTTCTTCCCAGCAACCACAGCGTGGCAGCATCCGAAGCTTCGTTGCATCATGCTTCACGGACCAAGATCGTATTTGTCACGTTCCTTTTCCTTTTCCTGTTGTTCACCTTCATTTGTCAGACCGAGTTCACTTCGCAAGCATACCAACTCGGCTTCAAAGAACCCGTCATCCTTCTCCTCGTCACTCATGGCTCCTGGTGGACTTTTTGGCCCGTTCAGGCGCTAGTGGTCTCTGCATGGCGCACATACTCCAAATTCCAACAACAACGCAAGCTCGGCGACATCACTGTCGGCACCGCAGTCGGAAACGGCGCCCAATATGTCCGCCAGCTCGGCTCACAGTCAGCGTTGCTTGAAGAAGATGAACTACAACAGGTTGTGCCGCTTCAAAGAGTTGATTACTGGCGCTACTATAAGAAATGTATCGTCAAACAGTTCCATAACGTCTACCACACGTCGATCATCATCTACGAATCCAACGTCAACGGCGACCGCAGCCGTACCCATTTGAACCACTTGATCGACCAGAACCCGCACATTTCAAGCTCGAGCTCGTTAAGAGCTTGTGTACGCTCCTTTTTCGGAACACCGGCCATCAAGTATATTGTCTCCAAGACGTTTTTGGTCACCTTGGTATTGACAGTGGCTGGAGCAACGTGGTACGGTGCCATGGCAATGACATATGCATCGGACGTCACTGCTATCTACAACTGCTCGGCATTCACGGCGTATGCGTTTGCAATTCCGCTCTTGAACGAGCGGTTTTCGTGGCTCAAGGCGAGCTCGGTGGTGATTGCGGTTTCGGGCGTGTTTATCGTGGCATATTCGGGAGACGCTTCCGACAACAACGAAGTGTATCCATACCGTTTCTGGGGCAACACAATCATCTTTATCGGGGCGATTTTGTACGGGTACTACGAGGTGCTCTATAAGAAGTATTTGTGTATCCCCGAACATCTATCGCGGGTGATTACTCCACGGCGTCAGATGACGTTTGCGAACTTTGTGATGGCTTTCCTTGGCTTCTTTACGCTTTTGATCTTACTCAGTGGCATTGTGGTGGCACAGGTATTCCGGATCCATCGTTTTAACGTGTTTGACTACGGCGACGAAACGGGCAAAATTTGGCGGTACATCGCAGGCTCGATCTTGTCAAACCTTTTGTTCAGTGCACTGTTTTTGCTGTTGATGGCGTTGACAAGTCCGGTATTACTGTCGGTTCTGTCGTTGCTCACGATCTTCTTGATTGGGCTCGTGGAATGGGTATTGTTTGGCGTTCGTTTGGGCTTCCAGCAATTGTTGGGCGACTTTGTTGTGATTATTGGTTTTGTCATCTTAACAGCAGCGCTGTGGCAAGATATTTCGGAAGGTAACGACGACGATGAGGTTGAAAACGTCTCTACATACTCGTTTGCCATGAGCTACGAAGAAAGAAGAGCGAGCGAGGCATAAAAAAAAAAACTAAAACTAAAACTTTATACAACTTTTCAATTATTTAAAATCGGTATCTTTTTTGTAGAATGGACTTTCATGGATTGATGGCGAGTCTCAATCTCGATCCCGATCAGTTTCGAGAATATGATACGGAATTCGAATTGATGGCATACTCCGAGTTGGCGGCAACCAAACGCGAGATCGAATCGCAGCTCACGACGTTGTTTGACGTGTTGCGCGGCTACGGAGCCGATATGGACACGCCATTGGTGAAAGATGGGTTTCCACGAGGCGATATCGACGTGGTGAGTGTCCGTCTTGTGCGTGTGAGAGTGATTCGACTTCGTAACGACCACAAACGTTTGTTGCTGGTGTTGGAAACAAGACTTCACGAACAGTTCCAGTCTGCTGTTGCCCCTACCGATAATGAAAGTGCTGCTGAAACTCAGGAAATCCCTTCGTCATATCTGGTGGTATTTGCCACAGTCAAGGATGTAGCCAGTGATGGCCCTGCTTTCCGCTCTGGACTCCGTGACGGCGACCGGGTGGTGGTATTTGGCGGTGTCCATGCCGCGAACCATGCCAATTTGAGCCGTGTTGTCGATTTGGTGCGTGCCAGTGTTGGCCAGCAGGTGGCAGTGGAAGTATTACGTGGCGGTGATGATGAGCGCCTTTTGCTACAGTTACGGCCGGAACCGTGGCATGGCGCCGGCGTATTGGGATGTCGTTTGGTTCCTTTATAAGTATATTTAGCCTCCATGGAGGGTGCTGGTAAACGTAAATATATCGCCGGCTTCAACAACATATTCTTCCATACCTTCCAACTCCCAGTCGGTGTCGTTGATAAGCACCAAGATTCCGGGCCTCACGGTACCGTCTTCCAAAAACACTGGGATGTCCTTGGGATCAGTGATGATTGTGCGACAAATGTGTGCGATGAGTTCTTTGACAGTGACAGTACCTTCTTCGCCATCCACAGTGGTTTTATGTTCACGAACACCGCTTGATATCACGTCCAATCCTCCAAGAAATTCCACCTTTACTTTGATCATGTTGAAGCGTGGTGACTGATGTAGTGAATGAGTGAAAAGTGTGAGACGAGACTGAAAAGAGAAGAGAGCGGAACGACAAACGCAACAAATATAAAAGAATTAGAAAGAGAATGTACATTAATAGTAAGAATTCAGAATAGAAAACTTGTTGTTATCAGTAACAGGAAAATAACAAATAGTTGTTCTTTCTTCTTTTTCTTCTTTACACTATACTTATTTTACTACTTGTAGATACAACGCCTCCTTCTTGCTGCAACTACACTGCTACACTTGTATTACATTTATTTATTTCTCATTGTTGTCTCGATTGACTAATTTCTTTCTTCTTTCTCTCTTTCTTCTTTCTCTCTTTCTTCTTTCTCTCTTTCTTCTTTCTCTCTTTCTTCTTTCTTTCTTTTCTTCTTTCTTTCTTTTCTTCTTTTCATCTTTTCTTCTTTTCTTCTTTTCTTCTTTTCTTCTTTCTTTACGATTCTCAATCCTTTGTTTTTTGTAATTTTCGCGCCGACAATTATCCAACACGTTACTCATGTTGAAACTTCAATTCGTGGTGGCCTGTCTCTGTGCCGTGGTCTCTGCTGTCTCATTAGCCGACTACAATGCACAGCAAGCTTTGGTTCTCTTTGATCCCAAGTTCTACGACGCCAATGCCGCCGATTCCTCGCCGGTAGCTTCCCTCGTTGCCAGCTTACACAACAAATACCACGTCACATTGAAACCCTACGACGAAGCCAACTACACTTTAAGTTACGATGGTACCCCTCGTTTTGACCACTTGGTCTTGTTGCCTTCCTCCAAGAAAGCCATCGCCAAAGACGTGCTCTCCCAACACAAACTCCTCGACTTCTTGAACGAAGGCTCCAACATCTTGGTTGTGGGCGGCGTTTCCGCTGTGTTGCCTGACGCTGTGAGACTCTTCTTGAACGAAGTCGGTATCTACCCTTCTCCAAAGAACTATAAGCTCATTGACCATTTCAACGGCGATGGCGAGGTCCAATTATCCAACGACAACGTCGTCAAGGGCAACGGAATCTTGTCCAGTGTTGAATCAAAGGTTTACGAAGGCAGTGCCGCACTTATCTCCAACAACGAGTACATCTTTCCAATTCTTAGAGCATCTAAGACTGCTGTTACCGTCAACCACGAATCAACTTCGGTTGAACAGGACACTACTTGGACCTTTGGCCAACAAGGTTTCTTTGCTGTCGGACTCCAGTCGTTAAACAACGCCAGATTGACTTGGGTTGGTGCTGAATCGTTGCTTCAGGAACAGGACTTGATTGACTGGACGTTCCAGTCCAAGAATGTGTTGAAACTCCAGTTTGTTGAACACTACAATGCTGAGGAGCCTCGCAACGTCAACCCCACGTTGTACCGGATTAAAAACCAGGCTATTTACACGGTCGGTGTCTCTGAATTGGTTGATGGCGAATGGGTTCCATACGTGGTCAAGAACAACGACGATAAATTACAACTTGCGTTCAAGATGTTAGATCCATACCACAGACTTGACTTGGAATCGTTGGGTCCTGCTGCTTCGGTGGAAGACTCCCCCAAGTTGGATACC
Organism: Teunomyces tritomae; assembly: GCA_030568455.1. Taxonomy (NCBI): domain Eukaryota; kingdom Fungi; phylum Ascomycota; class Pichiomycetes; order Serinales; family Debaryomycetaceae; genus Teunomyces; species Teunomyces tritomae. The sequence goes on from JAJMFZ010000036.1 coordinate 9,698, forward strand.
CAGGTTTACTTTGCTAACTTCACGGTTCCAGACCATCACGGAATGTTCACGTTTGAATTGGACTACAAGAGATCGGGATGGAGTTTCTTGGAAGATAAAAGGGTTGTCACCGTGAGACACTTGGCCAATGACGAGTACAAGAGATCATGGGATATCACAAACTCATGGTTGTACGTTGCCAGTTCGGCAATTGTTGTTGTTGCGTGGTTCGTGTTTGTTGTCAACTACATTTATATCAGTAACACCAACACTTCCAAAAAGAATATTTAGGAAAATACACTTATCTTTTTCTCCTTCTCTTTCTTTCCTTGTGGTTTCTGTAATTTTGACTGTCAGATACTTTTTTCTACTATCTTTTGAACAACTATCATCAATGCTGAGCTCAGTTGTCCCTATCAGTTGATCATCACTTAGTCAACAGACTGTTCATGGACCTAACACCATTGCTAGGTACACCAACAGACAAAGAAAGAAAGAAAAAGAAAAAGATGATGAGGAATAAATTTTTCTCAGTTAATCTCTTTTTTATATTTCGTATTTTTTTTCGCATTTTTTTTTTTTTTTGTAAAATTATCCGATGCCTGCACACACCGCGCACCGCACCGACCGATCCCGTCTCCGATCCTGTTCCCGGGTAACCCTTGGCAAAATGCCAGGTTACACTCAAACCCATTTGAGCTTTGACCATAACTGGGTTGGACGTGGACGGAAATCGAGCTGTAAGAAGGTGAATATTTAATAGTAATTGCACGCTCTTTTTATATTTTTGTGAGTTTTTCTCCCCACCACCACCATACAACAAGAAAACGTATTGCATTTACGACGCCAGTTATGTTTCATCTCGCGTCATCACTATATACCCAATATACCAAGCGAGAACAGTACAATATCTTAATTCTTGGGCTCGATAATGCAGGCAAAACAACTTTTCTTGAACACTTGAAACTACAGTACCCATCACCGACCGAAACCAAGAAACAGGCTGATAAAAAGGGCAGCGGGACGGAAGGTTCCTCTACTAGCGATATCATCAAGACTAAACGGATTCTTCCAACTGTGGGTCAAAATACCACTACCATTAAGTTTGAGTCTAGTGAAACGGCCAAGAATGTTAACCTCAAGTTCTGGGATCTTGGAGGACAACGGTCTTTACGATCAATGTGGTCTCGCTACTACAAGTCATGCCACGGTATCATATTTGTAATTGACTCAACTGACACTGAACGGTTTCAAGAATGTTACGAAACACTCAAAACAGTGGCTCATGACGATTTGTGGAGCTCTGAAGATGAAGTCAACGATATGGTCAACGTGCCCATCCTCATGCTTGCGAATAAACAGGATTTACCACAAGCAGTCGACTTGGTCTCGTTGAAAACCGGCGTATTTATCCAATTGGTGAGTGAACTAGAAGCCACTGATTCCAAACTCTTACCGGTATCGGTATTGGAAAACCAGGGCTTACGGGAAAGTTTGGACTGGTTGGTCACAAGACTCATCTACAACAAGTCCAATAAAATGCCCGAGTATAAGTAAAAATAAGTATGTTCATAACTAACTACGGAAATTTTGGGAAGTGTAATATAACGAAATGTCTTACGACGCTTGAATTAGAATTAAAATAGTAGAACTGAAAAACCGTATCCCCTTTTGTTGTTGTTTCCCTGCTAATTTAGTTGTACAATCTTCTGTCCAATTCCCTCAAGACATTGGCCACCGACTGCACTTCTACAGTCATTCCTCTTGTGGTAAGCTTGCCCACAAGTGTTCCAAAGTCCATGGAATTGAACTGCTTGTGACGTGAAAGCGTCTTGTAAGCATCAGAAACGGGAATAAACACACCTGACGTTGGCGTAGGTGTAGACACCGCCGTCGACAGATTCGTAAGTGTACTCACCGACAACGAAGGAATACTGTTACGCGATTCAGAACGCACAGGACTGCTCCGTGGTTCATTCTTCTCCTTGTTGGCCACCGTAGCACAGAACAACGTCGACATTGGATCGGACTGACACTGAGAACACGTTCCTGGATCACCAGTACATCCATCGGCCTCAGACTTGCCTGGCGATTCATAGTCGTTCATGGGCGAGGGAGTAACTACCGTCAGATCATTTCTTCTGGTTGCAAGTACCGTGGGCACCGCACCAGGAGTAAGGTTGGAGATATTGGTGATTTCAACCGAAGGACCGGGATGCATCACTGGCAACGACAACTTACGAATGTTCGAGTTTTGAATTGGAGGCAAGGGTATTTGAGAAACATCGTCCTCTTCTTCGTTGGGAGGTTGAGCCAACGAATCGTTGAGTCTGGCTGCTTCCTTTGCGGCTTCCCGACAAACACAAGGCGTATCGTCAGAACAGAAACCACAGTTATCCACTGGCGAATCTTCGTTGAATTCTGGCTGCAGGTGTGATGGCAGCAGCTTTACTTCTTCCGCTTTCAATCTCTTGAACTGTGGCATGGGTTTGTTACCGCTGAAACTCTTGGTAAAGTCGGTTTCGAGAGGTCCTTGCTTCCGCTTACGTGGCAAGGGAACGGCAGCCATTGGCTTGAAGGACTTGTAAGTTTCTTCAAGTGAAACAGACTCTTTCAAGCCCACAGACTCGCAAATACATTCGTCTTTAACACATACACCGCAGTCAAAGTTTCTGGGCGAAGGGGCGTCGGGAATTGGTGCCAACGAAGGTTTATTCTGGTAAAAGTGAGGTGGAGAATCAGCAGAAGGGGCTGGAGAAATCTGCTGCACCGAGTATGATGAGCTGGCAGGAGACGAGTGGTTTGAAGGGGTACGTTTCTGGTT
>JAJMFZ010000036.1:17500-40087 GCA_030568455.1 Teunomyces tritomae
CTTCAAAGTACTGAGACTTGCCTGACTTGTCCTTGGGAATCATGTTGGCCGAGATATTAAATCTTGCCAATCTTGTTAAGCCACAGAGAACCCAGTATGTTAAGAAAAGAACATCAACAGTAGACTGGAACCCAATAGCAAACGCGATGATTGCAGGTGAAACGCTAAACGAAATGAGATCGGCTAACGAGTCCAATTCTTGACCCATTAATGAAGACTTGTTTCTCAAACGGGCAACTCTGCCATCGAAAAAGTCGAAAAAAAGTCCCAATAAGATGAAAAAGTGTGCTCTTTGTACATAGTGAGTCAGCCCCGTCAAAGTGTATCTCAAGGACGAAATGATGGAGTAAAAGCCCGAAAACCCATTCAACAACGTGATGAAATCAGCCATGTGAAGGTTCCTTACCAAACTAAAGTGTCGGTTGTCTTCAATAAATGCAGTGTACTCGACTTGGTCTGGTTTAGGTAACAACTCCTTTGACGACAACGAAAAGAGTGACGACGATCTGCGTATAGGCTGGTTCGTGTTAGTGATCTCATGTTCCGGGCTGCCTTCGTGCAATTCGATAGTTTCGTGCTCGGAGTCCGACACAATTGCCGAATCGTGTCTCTTGTAACTTGAACTGGGCATGTCCTTCAAGCAAAAACCACGGTAAAAACAAGAAAAAAATTGTTGAGTTTCTCCTAAAAAGCTAATCGCACACAACGCTTTTATCTTTTTTCAGCCTGACCTCAAAGACTGTACATAATCGTGACTTCTACAAAAGAGCAAGAAAAGTGTCTTAATGTGCGCGTCATTTTTTTTGGCTGCGAAGTGCATGTGATTTTTTAAACTATCTATTTTTATAAAGTCTAATGGTTGGAAATAACAAACATCTTGGGGATTTCAGTCTCCTTTTCGGATGGAGTTGATGGCTTTGGGTTGTCATCACCATTTTCTGGTGGCCGCTGAGCAAGAATGCTTTTATTAGCTTCAAGAATAGCCTGCACACCCTGAGTACTTGACCCAAGCGAGGCAATCGACTCACACGAGCCCGGCCTTGAAAGCACCTGGCCATCCTTGGCATCAACAACAATGTACTGCGAAACGTTATTGTTATTGGTTGCTGCTTGAGAAATTTTCATATTCATCATCTGTTGCTGCTGCTTCAAAATCTCCTCTTGCATCTTCAAGTACGTTTGGTGACCCTCATGGTGCGGCTGAGTATTGGTGCTCACCGAACTGGTTTCTGAAACCGATCCTGGTGATGCTGAAGGTGTCTGTAGTGGTGACACCACCTTGATGGAGCTCGAGCTCGACTCCAAATCCTTAAACGTTTCGTCAAACGGATTACTTTCTATAACCGTGTTGCCATCAGGCGTAGGAGTCTTGATTTTGGGTGTAAAGAGACCAGAAAGACCCGCACTGTTATCGCTCGGCTTCAAATCCAACTTGAACAGTGACATATCTACCTTATGGTGCTTACCGATCGCTGCTTGTTTCTTTTCCTCCTTGAGATGAGCAGCCTCTGCTTCCTTTGCTTCGATCTGCTTCTTCACAAATGCAAATCTCGCATGGGGATTGGCTCCAAATCTGAGTAGCTTATCCAAGTCCCCGTACCAATCGTTAAATTCCTGTTCATTCAAACACTTGAACGTAAACTTTCTCTGCTTGTTCGAGTTTTTGACCAACTGAAACTTGAAATCACCGGCATCCTTCACGGATACAATACAGTCGTTCAAATTGTATGACTTGACAGGAATGCTATCATGTCCGATAAATCCACCAATCTTGTCCTTGGAGATATTCTTTTTGCCCTCCTGTTTAGGTTTCTCGTCATGCTCCATCTTGAACTCGTGGAAATAGTTACAAGTTAACACATAGTAGTGACGGTTGTAATGTTTAAGTAACTTAGACTTCTTGTACAATATTCCAAATCGAATACACTTGGTGTGTACAGATTCGCTATACGGAAGTACAAGCAGCTTGAAGTTCCGATTCTCCTTCTTAATCAGTTGAGGAGTCGATTCGTAAATGTTCAAGAAACTAGGGTTATGCGAAATGAAATACTCCCAGTCCAGATTCGAAGATGACGATATCTTGGTTTTCATGTAAACGTAAAACTCATGGCTCAACTCGAGCTTACCAAACTTATCAACGATTGCGGTTAATTCCTTTAGAACATAAGTGAACAAATCCCTAGATATGTTCTGCAAGTTGACAAACGAGGCAAACATATAGTTTTCATGGATCAATTGGTTCTTCACTTGGTAATCCACTTGGAGCTTGGCCAAGAATGGATCGTCGAGAGTTCCCATATCCTCTTCCTCTTCACGGTCTTCCTTGGCGTACAACTTCGGATTCACCACTGGTTTCTCTCGCGAATATCTCTCAACCGACTCCATGTATGTGTTGATTGCTTGACCAGTACGACTGATTTCTTTAATAAGTCCCGAGTTCGAGAACGATTCGTTTTTGAGGGAAGACTTGATTTCCTTGATTTTGATCGACAAGTTCTTCAATAACGATTCGAGACGTGGAATGAGTTTCGTTGTGAGGTCCTTGTGAAGCTTCTGGTTTGTCTGATAGTTGTGGTGATGGTGATTGAGAAGAAGAGGAGGGAGATTGGTGAAAAGTGAGTTATCAGCAAAGAAGTTGTCGGGGATCTTGATGTTGTTGTTGTGATGGGTCGACTGTGCTTGAGTTTGTAATGAAGTAGAGGATGACGACCGTTTGTGGTGGTTTGGTGTAACATTTGAAACAGCGGTGGTAGCAGACTTCAAGAAGGAGCTATTTGACTTCGTTTTGAAGAGTGCAGGTCTCTTGTTTCCATCCTCCTTTTCCTTGCCTGAGGCACTGATTATCGGAGCAAGTGAAAGAGAGTGAGTGTGAGAATGTGAATGGCCGTGTGTACCCTTTGTTGGAGTGTTATTGGTTGTAGTTGGCGGTGAACTAGTCGAAACTTCCTTCAATACCTTTCGTGGTAAATCGTTGAATCCGGGAAACTGGATGGATTTGATCAATTGGTAACTGACGTTAGCCTCAAACTCCTTAACCAAAGCAATCTCCTTAAAATAATATATCAACGACTTAATAAAGTGCTTCCAGTACTTGAAAAAAGACACCAAGTTGTCAATGGGCTTGGAGTCAAATGGTGGAAGGTTGACAAAGTAAGGAGACTTGGGGTTGGTGGCGGGAAGTACAGTTTCCTTTTGAAATTCGTATTTCATTATTGTTGGTAGTGTTGGGGGCGACTTGAAGCGGAAAGGTACGTAAAGTTGCGAAATAAAGGGGCAGTAAATACTGTTCTGTAGGTGGTAATGTATGTATGTGTGGTGTAAATTATTTCTACCAGTCGTGTATGATTGGTATACCAGTTTCTTCCATTCAATCCGAAAATAAATGGCAGGATTTATAGGTGGATGGGGACAAGTTCCAGTTTTTTCTGTGCCTGTGTGCAGTGTTGGATCCGAAGGATGCGTTGGTAATTGCTTTTCGGGGTTTAAATCTATTTTCTAAACAGACGTGCTGCAAAACTAAATGTATGAATTCCCACACACAAAGTTTCTGTCCGTTCCTGGTTGATTTGATACAAACTATCACAGCTTTTACTGGGGCTTTTATATGTTCATTTACAATTGCGATAAAACAAAACAATACAAAGGCAGCAACAAGCAAAGCCACGCATACTGAAAAGGAGGAGCGAGGCGATTCATTTTTCTCGCGTTACCGTAGATTCCCTGCCGCCATAAAGAATATTTTTATTTTCCTATGATGTCAGTGAGAAACACAAAATAAAAATAAGAAAAATAAGAAACAGATCCCCAGTTCTAGAATTGATCTCCAGCAATCTGCAATATACTCAGAAACAAACATCTACGCTTGTCTAATGTACCTATCTCATTTGTTAACAATACAATTCAAAGCTAATGTTATATCTCCCACAATCGTATACCTTGTTCTTGATTCCACTAAACCTCTAAGTCTAGTAAAACAACTGCAAAAGTGAAACAGGGTTTGCATAGGCAGGAAAAAAAAAAGAAAAAAAAAATAGTTCCTCCCCCACCCCACCTTCAAGCAAAACAATACCCTATCCCTTATTAATATTATTAACGGTACTGCCTTTTTTCAAACGACTGTTTTCATTGCGTAACAACCCCATCTCCACCAACAAACTGGACTTGTTACCAAAACTGACCATTTTTAGCAAACTTTCGTTTTCATCCTGTAACATACTTAACTTGTTTACTAATTTGTGAACCATCTCTTGGGCATCATAGCCTCCTTCTCTTGTAAATTTGGGAGCAACGGTTAGACTAACAACCATAGCTTCGAGACGTGCCTTGGTGTCGTCTAATTCAATACTCTTTTCTTGTAATGTCCTCGTTAAGTCCTGGAATAATTTGTAGTGATCTTCAGGTATCTTGATAGTTTCTTGTGTCAGTTCCATTTTTTTCTTCTTGTTTACTGCCATCAATTGATCAGTGAGATTCTTAACTATCTGGTTCTTGACTATAAGTTCGGCCCGAAGTTTGTTCAACTCCGCCTGTGCGGCTTCCGTATCATCATTGTTATTGCTATAGTTAGGAATGTAGCTCGGAGCATTAATATTCATCTGACCCGTATTCGACTTTACCAACTGCTTTGATCTATCTTCCAGCATCAAGCGATTGTGACCTGCTGGGTTAATGTCATTTGATCCACCCATGAAACTCGTGCTACTCAAGTAACTTGCACTGCTGCTGGAAGATGGCTGCCAAAATTTATTCTGAAATGAGACCCCGTCCGCCCTCCGGGTGTCCTGAGTATAGCTGGTGGCACTAGTAGATGCACTATACGCTTCACCAAGATTGAGATTGAGTGATGACTAGAATGTCAGTAAAACTCGCGACCAAGCAGCTTGAAAATACTTACTAAATTAACAGTGTCCATTATGTTAAAGTCTGTAGATTTAGTAGCCGGAGTTGGAGAAGAAGTGTCGGCCCTTTTATATTGTTGCAAAAAATGTGGGATATTTATTTTTCTGTGTCTATTTTTTTACAGCCAAAACGTATCTGATGCATAAATGAAATTACTCTAGTAAAATGCTATACAAAACCGCCACCGCCATTACCGATCATTTGTCTTAAATATTGTCCGTTTGGAGTGTTCAACACCTGTTGCGGCAAATGCAAGATTCTTGATTCCAAGTTTTTTCCAACCAAAAAGTCCAACACCACGTCGGTAAAGTGATTACAGTTATTATCAAACAAATCGTACTTACTAGAATGGTATTTTTGCTCTTCGTGGTTGTTCAAATCGTGGAGAAATTCGTTAAAGATATCGGGACCCACAAACGTTGTGCCCATATCAATAACCTCTCGTGGAAGGCCGTACTTTGTGGTTCCTGGGGAGTCGCAGCACTTTATTCCTTGATCGATATAGTATTCCTTTCCGTATATTACCACCGAAGTGTGGTACACTGCTTCTATGGTCGTTCCAAGAATCATTGGGGAATAAACCGCAGCAAGCCCGTGAGACAAATCATAGACATATACTTTGACTTTGTATTCCTCTTCGCTATCCGACATTTCCTTTTAATCACAACTAGGATGTTTCCACACTTGGTGCGAATTCAAACCTACTTATATGGGGCTGGTTTCGCCATTGGCGGCAAACCAGATTCTGATAGCGTGTCGTGCCAAAACCAAAATTCTCAAAATGCGAAGTTTGGAGATACCTCCGAAGATCACAGAAAAATTTGTTCTAGCGGAAAATATAGTCTAATCAACCAACGCATTACCCGTAATGCTATAGTTTTCCACCCCATTAATACAGCAATAACATCAGAACATCCTCTCCTGGAAACATGGCATCGATTCAGAACGATATACGAAATTATAAGGAACAGTTAACTTCCTTTTTGAACAAAGAGTACCTCGATCAGTCACTTTTACTCGGATTTAACAATGTTATCCAGTCCAAATTCCACAATTGGATATCATCCGACTTTGTCTCATACAAGAACGCGATAGATAGCTCCGAAGTTTCCAATAATCAAGTTCATATTGAGTTTAAAACGATTTTATTTTTCGAAACTCTTTGGACTGACTTTCACTATCCAATCGTTCAGTATTTCAGATCCCATTATGCGGCACATTTTTCAGATGTATTAACAAGATATCAACAAAATAATGCAGAGTTTAAATTGAATCCAGTTCAGATGAGAAAACTCCACGAAAACTTCACGAAGCTCATAAAGCAGATCCATGCTTTCTACTCGAGCTTATTGAAAAAATTTGCTACTGACTATCAAAATGCATTGCTTCCAGTGGTTTTCCTCAAGACTTACAACTTAGAGGTTTCTCCGACGGCAGCTCCAACTTCAAATGTAAATGTACAAGCAAACATTCTTTACTTGATTCATAAATGTTTAATTGCATTGGGTGATATCTCTCGTCACCGAACATTCCTCGAATTGACTTACGTAAATCCTTGCACTTCAAAGGGAGAGTTTTTCAAGGCTCGGTCACTTTCAAATAAAGACAAACTGGTACAGTACAAGCCCCATTATCAAAATGCATTGAAATACTACAACTCGTCTATTCTACTCCTTCCAGCCTTGAATGAGCCGTATAACCACATTGGTATGATCAATTCTCTTGTTGATGACAAGTTTGGTGCATGTCTTTGGTTCTTACGCTCTCAGTTTACTAGATTGCCCGATTTTACTTTAGGACAACAGAACTTGTTGGCCACGATTAGCAAGAACTGGTTTCTAACCAATTTTGTGGACTTCACTTTACCGGATAAGGATTCCAAGAAGAGACAAAAGTTTTCCTATTCCAAACCTGAGGAGCTTGATATCACTTTGATATGCCTCGTTGGTTTCTTCTATGTTCCAAAAGTATACAAGCATGGACCAAATATTGTGAAAAAGATTCCGTTTTCTAAAGTGGAAAGTCAATTCTTCAAAGATATTGAAAACTCATTTGACACACTTGTTATCATTGAAGAAGAAGAAGGAAATTCTTTCTTTCTCAAACAATTGACTGTACTTTTATGTTTCAATCATTTACTTCAAGCACGTCAAGAGCAAAAGGAGCAAGCAGCAAAGTTTACGATGTTTACATTTCGATACATTGATAAGCTTTTTGATTTAATAGCAAAAGCTGACTTTCAAAACACAAAAATATTGGCCAATTCTTTGGCTATCTTGAGATTGATTCTTAGTTGGATCAAGGAGAATAAGGTGATATACCGAACATTCCATTTACGAAAATCTTCCATCTTGGCCCTTAAGAAGGTTTTGAATGCAATTCTTTCTTACTCCTTCAAAGAAGAAGTTTCGCAAAAAGAAAGCATTATTGAACTAATGAAGAACAATTCCAGACCAATTAGAAGTTATTACTTTTCGGAGGATGTGAAATTTAAAGATTTCTCTCTTATCGCTTTTCAGTTTAAGGATTTCAAAGATGAGCACTTGTTCCGTGCCAATAATCTTAACCTATTGATTGGTGATTACACAACATACAAGGGTGATAATGGTATTCCATCCTTTTTGGATAACGCTGTAATTGCTAAAATTGATACTTTCAAGAGTGAGTCTGAGGGTGATCGTGCTACAGTTATCAATAATGAAGTGAGTACTTACGAGTGTCGCTTGAGAGTACAAGCATGTATTGCCTTAGGGAAGAAGTTGTTGGTCAACAACAACTTTGACATTAAGTACGATGAAGAGACGAACAGTTTCATTGTCGAATGCCAGCCTGCTTCTATCACCGTACCAAATACTGTCGATGTTAGTGATTCTCAGGATAAGAACAAGCGTAACGGTCGCAAGAAAACAACAAAAAGAAGTCGTTCAGCTACTCCTCAAACTGAAAATATTGAAGAGGAGGATATTGTTCAAAAAGCTGAGAAGAAAGATAGTAAGGTTGATGTTGAGAACAGCATCGACGAAATCAAGACTGAAGACATTCAAAAGGTTCCAGGGACTTTGGAAGAGATTGAGTCTGTAATTCTTAGTCATAGCAGTGAACTTCATGCCAAGTTAAACGAAGATGAGATTGCGTCAAGCAGTCAAATTAATATTCTTGAAGAAGAAACTCAGAGGGAAGAGGGTTACAAGACAATGGTTGATGTATTGGTTGAAGATTCTGATGGGAGTAATGGTAAAAAGGAAATGGCTAGACTTCCGACGCAAAACATTTGGAATCACACGAGTAATGAATCTACGCAGCAAACTGAAACGGGCAAGGAGAAGTTCAAAGTTCCATTTGTTGCTCAGGCCACGCAGCCTGTTGCATACCCAATTTACCCAAATAGTGCACCAGCTCCGGCTCCGGCCCCAGCTGCAGCTCCTCCAACGCAATTCTACGGACAGTTTACACCTCAACCATTCCCACAATATCAGCAGTACTCGCAGTACTCACAATATGGAACACCAATGGCCACTTTCCCTCCAAATATGATTGATAGCGGACATGCTCAAGCGCAATACTTCATGCCTCCGGTTCCAGTCATGGAACAGCATCAGTTTATGACAAGTCGTATTCCTCCAGCAACTACACAACAATCTGTGAATGGTGTACCTGCTGGGTATGTTCCATTTTTCAGCAGTCCGCATGTACCCGGTTCCAATAGCCACCAAGGACATGCGTATCAGAATAACCAGTCGTATCCTCAATATAGAAATTAGGTAGTTGCAAGCCACGAGGTGGTATTTTTTTTTTCACTTCCAGTACGAAGAGAAAATAATTTTGCACCCAAAGGCCAATGCTATAACACAGAAAATAGAGTACGTATATCGAATTTCTAAGCGTAAAATCAAGCATACAATATGTGCATATTGCTGTGGCTAGTCAAAAAAAAATTCAGGCAATCTGTTTGAACTCGTCTTTCGTTGGTAGTAGCCAATTATAAGATTTATATTGTGTTTCTGTCATGTTTCAGCACCCGACCGTATAGCCCCAGTTTATGCAGGATGTATTTTTCTATACGCGCAAATCAGGCAACATCGTGTCAGATAAAGGCTGCGCTTGAAGGCTTGAAATTTCAAAATCAGTATCAACCACAATGGAAAGCATCAAGCATCGTGCCAACAACGAGACCTACAAGTTCAAAACTCCAGCTGCAGATGCTCCTATCGAAGTACTAAACGAGTTTTACTGGACCAAGGAATCCGAGCCTCATGTGTTAAGAAGGAAGATGATACTTGCGAAACATCCCGAGGTGACCAAATTGACAGGTCATGAGCCTAAAACTAAGTGGATCGTGGCTGGAATAGTAGCTTTACAATTTGCAGTTGCTTATTCCTTGAGAAATACTTCGCCGTGGTCGGCCAAGTTCTTTGCTTTGGCGTATGTCATCGGAGCCACGGCAAACCAATCCATCTTTTTGGCCGTTCACGAATTGTCACATAACCTCTTATTCAAGAAGCCGTTACACAACAAGTTGTTTGCCATATTTACCAACTTGCCCATCGGAATTCCCTACTCCGCCTCGTTCCAGCCATACCATCAGTTACACCACAAGTTTATGGGCGATCTGTACTTGGACACCGACTTACCAACGAAATACGAGGGAGTAATTCTTTCCAATATAGTTGGTAAGATCTTCTTTGCTATCTTCCAGATCTTCTTTTATGCTTTGAGACCAATGTTTATTACTCTGATCAAGTTCACATACATTCATTTGCTCAACGTGGTATCTCAGCTCTTTGCCGATTACTTGATTGTCCATTACTGGGGTTGGAACGCCATGAGTTACTTTATTATGAGTTCTTTCTTATCAGGGTCCTTACATCCATGTGCTGGACACTTTATTGCTGAACATTATGTTTTGAATAACAATAATGCCCCCAGACACGAATTGACAGATGGAGAAACCATTTCAAAGGATTTGCTTCCCGCAGAAACCTACTCCTACTACGGATCTCTCAATAGGTTAACCTTCAACGTCGGTTACCACAACGAACATCACGACTTCCCCTACATTGCGTGGACTAAGTTGCCAGAACTCAGAAGAATTGCTCACGAATTTTACGATCCTTTGCCCCAAATTGAATCGTGGTGTGGTGTCATCTGGTGGTTCTGCTTTAACGATGTCAACACCTTGTGGAACAGAGTAAAGAGAACTGGAAAGGAAAGAAACGGTAGTAAGCTCGATACCGAGGAAGCTGGTAGAAAAGGATTGTAAAATGATTTACAAGAACAGAAAATTAAAATAATGTTGTACATATGTAGTGAGTTTTTATCACCCTTATATATCTCTGATTAAACGAGTGATTTCATCAAGACCGTCTTTGTTAAGGTCAGATAACTTCTGCTTAACGCTGTCAACAAGTTCTTCTATTTTAATAAGTTGGCCTTCGTCGCTATCGTCACCTTGACCCAAAACCTTAATTCTCAACTGACCGGCAGGGAACTCTTCCTTACCGAGAATAATAGCAATTTGGGCACCAGACTTTTCGGCAGCATCAAACTGCTTTCTAGGGTTGGCCTTTGCCTTGTAGACGTATTCAGCATTGATGCCAGCCTTCCACAATTTGTCAGCAACACCCATTCTTTCCTTAAGGAAACCAGTCCAGCCTTCACCGCCACCAAAAGCCATGACATAAACTTGAGTTTGGGTCGAACTGATCTTTTCCAATTCCTTTGCTGCTCTAGCCTTGATAATAGAAAAAATTCTCTCGACACCAAACGAAACACCCACACATGGAATAGACTTACCGTTGGAGAACATTCCAACCAAACCATCATAACGACCACCAGCAGCAATAGAACCAACACCAACATACTCGGATGCATCTTCAACCTCAGTTTTGTTTTGGGTGGCTTTTTCCTTCAATTCATTGGCATTTTCTGGCGGAGCAGAAGCACTAGTGACTGCTTCATAAATCAAACCAGTATAGTAGTCCAAACCTCTGGCTAACGACAAGTCGAAACTGATCGAGCTTTGAATGCCAAAGGCTTCAACGTAGTCGGCCAAAATGGTCATTTCTTCAATACCAGCCTGGGCAGAAGCATTGGTGGCCAAGATCTCACTCTTCTGTAAGAATTCCAAGGTTTCACGAATAGTACCGTTCCATTTGACGAATTCTCCAATTCTATCAGCAACTTCTTCTGATTGTCCCTTTTCCACAACCATTTCCTTCTTGACAGCTTCCCATGGAGACTTGTCTAACTTGTCAACAGCGGATGAGATCTTTCTCACGTCCTCTTCCTTGACACCACAAGCCTGGAAGATACCATCCAAAATCTTTCTGTGGTTTAACTTGATCTTGAAGTCTTTAATGCCCAAACCGGTCAAACCCTCACACAACAAGCTGAGAATTTCGGAATCGGCAACCATTGTGTCGTAGTTACCAGCAACGTCAAAATCACACTGGTAAAACTCTCTCATTCTACCCTTGGTCATGGCAGGTTGATCTCTTCTGTACACCTTGGCGATGTGGTAACGCTTGATGTTGCTGATACTGTTGCTAGCAACAAATCTGGCAAATGGAACTGTCAAATCGTATCTCAACGAGGACAATTCACCACCCTGGTCTTCCAAGTTGTAAATCAATTTGGAGTCTTCACCATACTTACCAGTCAAAATTTCACGCAATTCAAAGACAGGAGTGTCAATAGTAACACCACCGTGTCTCTTAAACAAGCTGGTCAAAGTGCTGAAAACAGCTTCACGGATAACCATGTCCTTGTCGGACCAATCTTTGGTACCCTTTGGAGTTTTTAATAAAAATTCCTGCTTCTTGGACTTCTTGCTGGCCTTTTTGGCAGCAGACTTCGAAATCTGTGGTGCACCTTCAGTAGGCACGGCTGTAGTAGCGGCTGTAGATTGCTCAGTGGACATTTTACGTAAAAAGGTTCTCGATGCGATCCTGAGCCTATTGAACATACAGTTGAACTGATTGCAATTAATCTTCTAAAATTTTTCAGTTTTCTCGCACGACCTTTTTACTTATGACTAATATATGTTGCAAAATTGCAGCCTGACAGAATCAAGATACAATAATTATAATTACGGAAATTGACTTGTAGAAGAAAAGAGTTGAACCATCTCACCTTATTTGTCTGTTAAGAACAAGACATATTTTTTTGTTTATTTAACTATTATCCAAAATTATGGAAACATTTGCCAAAATCAAGGATTGTCAATCATTAAAATCATCATTTCACAACCACCTTCTTTCACAAAGAAGTTTTTCAGTTTTAAATTGATCATTACAACGCTCAGTTAATTAGAAAGCATTCATATTACAAATATCAAGTTATTATAATGTTTCAGTGGTTGCAAAAAGGAACCTCCATTAAGTATTAACCATAAAAAAAAAGAGGAAGAACCTCCAATACATAAAATATCATACACATCAATGTAAAACAACAGGACCTCAATAATATAAAATTTGTATCACCATAAATCCCAAAAAAAGATTAGTCCTCATTTATGGCATTTGGCTTCGAGTATCTCAATCTCATAACACCATCGCTAAGGATTCTCTTACCCCAGTTACCTGCAGCCGAATCACCTGTTTCGTCTCTGCATTGCTTCAAGAATGGAAGTAAAGATGTACCTCCTGTTCCCTTTTCTTCAGCACCCTGTTTTTTCTTTTTGGCCAAACCGGATCTTAAAGTTCCAGATGAACCCATAGTGTTGGTTTTCTTTGCTTGTAAAACAATATATCTTGTCACAATTTGAATATGCTTGTCTCTAAACAGCTTCATCATTGCCAAACAAGCATCATAACTAAGGACTAATTCTGGATTTGTATCAAGATTTGACATCACATAATCCCTTACCTGGGTAGACTGTTCAACCTTAAATAAAAAGTCCAGGTGCTTTCCTGGCATGTAGTTGCGCATTTCATTAATGAATCCACTTTGAGGTTTAGCTGAAGCATCATCCTTCACATGTGGCAATGGTCTTTCCCCAGTTGCATAATGTTTTACGTCTAACAAGACATCCAAGAACTGAATCATAGAACTTTGGGCGTTTGACCCGCCAGCATAAGATCTGGCACTTGTCTCAGATCCATAGATAACACCATCTTTACTCAAGCCAACATCGGCCATATTCTTCCAGCCAGCCAAGTATGGCCGTATCCGGAAGTAGAAGACATGTGGGTCACACATCTGTTCCATTTTCATTAAAATTGAGCCCAAGTTGTCGATAGTTTCCGCTAAGGACTGTAAGGCTAGCACCAACTTTTCAGTCTCCTTATTGGCTGCATAACGCATAGCATCCAAACCTGTCTGAATAGCCAAACCACCCTTGTGCTCAAAGTATACACTGACCAAATAGAACCAACTTTCGTCGATGGAACCAGTAAATGTATTGATGGTGGTCAAGTTATCCAAATCCCATATATCATCTGATGGAATAATCTGCTTAAAGTTCCACAAGCACAAACTGGCATATGTAGCAATGGGGGGAAGTCTTAAGTAGTTAGCAGTTTCAATCCAAGGATTAGCAACTTGTTCTGGTAAGGTATCGATGGGATCGCTCGTTCCCCAAATGTAAGCATGCCCCAAAAAGCCCAAGACTTGGTACGCTCTTCTGTATTCCTGGATCGAGGATAGTTGATCGGTGTTCAAAAGTGGCATTTTGTCCACCAAACCACGGATTCTTTTTGTCAAGATTAAGGAGGGTAAATTATTCACCAACTCTTCCCATGGTTTATAGTAGTCCTGAGGGAGACTAACTAGAGGCAATTCGCTAGGCAAAAAGCCAGAGACTGGATTCACATCATAGTCCTCTAATTTTGGAACTTCAACAGACATGAATATTGAATACCAAAAGAGCTGCCTTTATAAGAAAAGTCTCGAGGTTCGAACCTTTAGCTTTGGCTTTGACTTTGGCTTAGTAAGTAGACCGTTAATTTTCAGCATCATCTGATAGTGCGATTTTCCATATCAGGCCGTGTTAGTTACCCGGCCACATGCCACGTTTTGGTTCCAGTGGTTCCGTTCGGTTCAGGTGTTTTTACCTCATAAATACCTGGGGCAACACATATATCGGCTACTTGGTTGAGTATCGTTTTTTATTGTAATTTTTTCTATTTTTTTTTCTTTCCATGTGTTCTGGTTAGAGTTGGAAGTAGAGTCCAGTATCAATTTTTCTTCCTACTAGCAATTCCTTCGTTAATACTGAACGTAGAAATGTCTGATTAGAGAGAGATAAGAGAATTTCTAAATATATATAGATTTGCCTTGTATTCCGAACATACCGTGGATCACTAAATCAGCATCATTGGGAATAACGGGTCCCCGCCTAATTCCGAAAAAGAGAGAGTGTGTTTGTGGGGTGTAGGGATCAAAAAGAGGCTTTACCACGATATTCCAATCTTGCTCGGTAAATGCACGTCTTTAATGATCACCTTTTTTTGCCCAATCTTTAGGAAGGTAAGGCAAGCGGGCAACTGTAGTTGTACAGCAACAAAACACAATGTCATTCAAAGGTATCAAAAAGTCGATTGTCAGAGCTCCCCAGAATTTCCGTCAGAAGTTGAACATGGGTGAGGTCACCACCGATGCGGTTTACGCCGATGCCGAACGTAGATTCAAGGAATTGGAAACGGAAACCAAGAAGTTGAGTGACGAATCAAAAAGATACTTTGCTGCCGTCAATGGTATGTTAGACTTTCAGATTGACTTTTCTAAGGCAATTGAAGAAATCTACAAGCCAATCAGTGGACGTTTGTCGGACCCCAACTCCACCGTTCCCGAAGATAATCCCGATGGTATTCAGGCTTCAGAACTGTACCGTGCAGTTGTTCAAGAGCTCAAAGAAACTTTAAAGCCTGATTTAGAGTTGATTGAAAAGAGAATTGTTCATCCTGCTCAGGAATTGTTGAAGGTGATTCAGTCCATCAGAAAGATGGCCACCAAGAGAGACCACAAGCAAGTCGACTTGGACCGTCACAAAAGAACACACAAGAAGTACGAAGACAAGAAAGAAAGAACAGCCAAGGATGAAGAAAAAATGTATAGTGCCGAGGCTGAAGTGGCTGTCGCCCAACAAGAATACGACTACTACAATGATATGTTGAAGCAAGAGTTGCCTATCTTGTTCCAGATGCAAGCAGATTTCATCAGACCATTGTTTGTCAGTTTCTACTACATGCAATTGAACATCTTCTACACCTTATATATCAGAATGGAAGAGTTGAAGATTCCATATTTTGACTTAACTACTGATATAGTGGAGGCTTACCACCTTAAAAAGGGCAACATCGAGGAACAGACCGATGCTATTGGTATAACCCACTTTAAAGTTGGCCACGCTAAGAATAAGTTAGAGGCTACGAAGAGACGTCATGCCTTGATGGGTGCAGCTGGTGCTGCAGGCACACCAGGTTCTCCTGGAGCTGCTGGATCTCCTGGCTCCGAGTTGCCTGCTTACAGTACTGGTCAGTACGGCCAATATGGTCAACAACAATACGGTGACTACAAAGATCCAAAAGGACCAGGCTATCAAGCCCAGACACCAGCGTATGGTGGTTATGGCCAACAACAACAAGCCGCCCCAGGTTATGGTGCCTACCAATCTCCAGCAGCTACTGGCGCACCAGCTTATGGAGCCTACCAGACCCCCCAAACGCCTGCATCGTCAGGATATGGCGCACCAGCAGCAGGAACTGCTCCAACATATGGTACTCCAGCACCTCCAGTTGCTCCAGCAACACCAGCAAGTGCTGGTGGATATTGTACAGCCTTGTATGATTATACCGCTCTGGCTCAGGGTGATTTGACGTTCCCCGCAGGAGCTGTCATTGAAATCATAGAAAAGACGGCCGACTCCAATGGCTGGTGGACTGGTAGATACAACGGCCAGACGGGTGCTTTCCCAGGTAACTATGTTCAATTAAATTAGTAAAGATTCTAGAATATACCGATTATTACTATAAGTCAACCCTGTATGTGCCACTAAGAGTACCATAACAAATGGTGTTTCCTGTTATGGCCTCAATTACCTGGCGTTTTCCTGGTCTAACCCTGGATTCTCGTAATTTGACTGTTGCATCCTCGTTAATTCCAAACACTTGAAATACATAACGATGGTCTCCATGCCCTGGCACTGGTCCAGGACCTCGGTAACCAACCAGACCAAAAATTCCCGTTCCTAGTTTGAAATTTCCTTCTTGTTCTCTATTCTCAGTCATTTCATTAAGCTCAAATGCATAACCTGGCTTGATATCATAGACAATTAAATGAGTTACGGGGGACCACAACGGAGGATCAATATCCTCACATACAACAACTAAGGAGTAAACTGACATACCTTGTTCAATTGAAAACAGCAAACTTGGTGATAATTCTTCTCCGCCTCTCCATCCTTTTCCTCCACATTTTCGCAGTATGGGCTCGTTATCTTTAATTTCTTCACTAGTGATAACAATCGCCTTAGGTAGCGATTTGATTTCAGGGCTGTTAACGATTAATTCCAGATCCCCAGAACGTACCCTTGACAAAAAGTATCCTATCCAGTTATAAATAGAGGATGCCATAGTAATAACTAATTTCTTCAGTACCTAGCAGTGTGTTTATATAGTGAAGATTGCTCGGTCTTACGCGGAGTTTATGTCCTTTTTGCCTGGAAAAACTCGGTCCGATTTTAATTAAAGTTTGTGCTATTAGTTAACGAGCTATACAACCGAACAACCAAACTACCAAACTGTTGCATATTGAGGATTTGCCTTGCCTAAATCTAAACCTACGTGCCACAGAAAGAAAGAATATTCAAAATACTTGACCAATATCTCCTTGGTTATTTAAAATTAAGTTGAAAGAATTCATTTTTTTAAAAAAAACAGAACTGAAGGTTTATACCTCACCGGTAAGAGCTAGATCCTTAACTCACGTCAATGATATGCAAATAGTTTGACTTTGATAAAATACGACTTCAGTGATAAATTGGAAGCGAAGTACACTTCAAAAGTACTCACTAAAATCTACATATAGAACGAATTTCTCATAATATTGAGCTGAGTTTGTTGTGACGATGGCCTCTCAAGTTTAGTTGGTACGGTGTCAAAATTTTATGATGTATTATCCAATTCCCTCAAAAATGATTGTTTTTATCTGTCAAGTATTGGCGAGCCTTAAAATTAGCTAGATAAAAACAATCATTAGTTCCAATAATCAATGTTTTTACGAAAGACAATTCATAAACGACCTTCAATATTTTGAGTCTTGATACTAGAGGGATGACTCAGGTTTTATATTAATTAGATGTGTTTTCTTAATGTACTCTTGTAGAATTTTGTGTCAGTCGAATAATAGGGTTGTTTTATTCCTAATTACTAAATGAAACAAAAGAACAACAAAAAAACAATTTCTTAGAAGAATAAGTATTTCCTGGAGCATTTCAGTGCAGGTAGGGGGGAAGAAGTCTGAATCCAAAATACTAAAATAAAAATTTCTTGACATTTAGACATTAGGAGTACTTGTACCATCTCAAAACAATTGCTAAATAATTCGTGAGAATACATATTACTCAAAGCAAATAAACTTTGATCTGTTCATGAAACCTTAATAGGGTCGATTACTTGGCAGTTGATGACTTTTAGCGGAATAATATCATCAGAAGGAAATGCAAGAGTACCCGAATTTTCATTTTTTTGCATTTCAAATTGAAATTTTACTTGTCTCGGTAATGGATCATCAGGCTCAGGTATGTTTCAATAATTGTTACTTTTATGTTTGACTTAAAATTTTATTTAAACGATAAATAATACAACAATGCTTTATTAATGGCTGTTAATTGAAAATGTCGTTGAAAAACTTACAGGGTTCTTGCCAAGTAAATTAAGGTTTCATTCTTTTAATCAAGGTCCACGCGAAAGTGGCATTCTAAATTGCTTAAGGCATTTTTCTGAGCCCAGGATGCAAGGCTAAGAAACGGTGTAACTACAACATCGTTAGTTTTTCGAGGAAGAATGCCAAGATTCTTCTATAGAATATTTAGCTAAATAATTGATTCTTTTAAACTATGCATCTATTGTTTGGAATACTAACTTGAAAACACTCTCCTTGGAACACTCAATTTACTACTAAACCATAGCATATAATGTCTTCAGTATGTTATTATAATTATACAAAACTATATCAAAATAAACTTGTACCCGAGAAGAAAAGTTATTCTCGAAAAGAGACCAGTTTCTTCGAACATCGAAAACATCGTAAATGCAATATGGGTTACAAATTTGGAACAAGATTTTTAAAACACGAAGACGGATTACTTGAAAATTAGGGTGTCACAAATCTGCTTTTAACAAAATTTCTATGGGTATATACTGTGCTACATGGCAGTTTTGGAGACTATATAAGAAGGTGAATTTTCTGACAATATCGCTATTCATCTGATTTTATCATCTTCCTAACCAATGAGGCTTTTTGAGGTTATTTCCTTTTTTATTCTTGCTGCGATTAGCTCGTGCGAAGCTTTTTATTTGGTTGCGAATGGTCCCTTCATCAAAGACATGTTGATTAGTGAAAACTGCCGCGTCCCCCAAATTAGATGGAGCAGAACGACACCTAAAGATGCGCTCAATTTTGAAATGAGCAGTACTTCTTTAGGAAAAGCTGGTGAATTCTTAACGACAAAATGCGGATACTGGTATTTATCACGTTACTACCGCCAACGAAACACTGGCTACATCTTTAACAAGGATGGTGTCTTAACCAGAGGCAAGTGTGGTACTACTCAATTCTGGGCTTGTATTCATGGTCGGGGAACTCGTTATTTGATTAAGGAACGTAAGTGTGGAAATTGTACACCAATTACAATTTCTCTTTACAAGGAACCAACAACGTCGACAACTTCAACAAGAACCACTTCAACAGCGACAACTTCTTCTTCGACTACAAGTGTTTTAACAACTACAACTTCTTCGACTTCCACTACCACCACAACCACCCCGTCATCTCTGGATAGCGCTACGACTTCTCATGGACGTATTGAGTCTGCTCAAACCGGAAGGGTAATGGCTTTTGGTCTTTACCTCAACTCAACCAGAAATGAATAGTTGTCCTCTAACCCTTTTCTTTTTTTTGTTAGAATACCTCAAAACGAATACACAATTTGGTCCAAGTTCTTAAATCTAAAACCAAATGCATCTATTCATATGAGCCAAATACCATTTCTACACAAGATTACTACAAAAAGCTAAATAACCACTCTTAAAGGTGTTTCTGTCTGTTTATTTCATTCAATTAATAAGTTATACACAATTAATATATATATATATATATAATTTAGCAACTAAATTAATTTAATTTTATTACCGGGACATGGTGAACATGAATGTTTTGTTAGATTGATACTTGATTAAACCTAGCTATCTTAACTAAAGAGATTAAAAACTTTAAGCAAAATTTATCATAAGCTTCATTGTAGTAGTAGCAGTTTTGATTCCAGTAATCTAAAAGTCTAAAGTAAGGTTAAAATGAATTAAATAGAATATGTCAAATTGTCTCTGGAACTGGAAGTCTCTTCCTCAAAATGTCTGTGCGGTGGCCGTATATTCTTTAACTAAAGCTTCTTTATGGAATTGATACTAATGAAATTTGAATACACCAATAAACCTCTGATGGATGTACCTCAAACCCAAAACTTAACAAAGGTTTACTATATTTGGGTGTTTAATTCGAACTCTTTCAAGTAAAATAAATTGGGAATATAGTTTTTCGCCACTTTGTTTTTCGCCACGTCGATCAATTTAGGAGACCTTGGTGATTAACCAGAGTTCTTCCAGGATGTATATCTGATTGAGCACTGTGAGAACTATAATTCAACATAACTATTAAGCTTGTGTAGATAATGTTGCTTTGCATACCACAAGCACAATACACTTGGTAGAGTATTTATTGGAACATTTCAGTCCCCCTATCTCACTACCATCCACTCCCCTCCCGATGGGTGTCGGGAAAAAATAGGCGAGAACTGAACACACGCAATGTTAGCTCATTTCTTCCATCTGAAGTGTCCTCCTCCAAGCAGTTGTGTTATGACTTTCAGTAAACCGCTATATGAAAACAACTCTCAATTAGTTTTGTTAAGTGAATACAAGCACACTGAAAACGTAACTAAGCTTGGTGTAGAAGTCTCAACTAAAATAACGAGTCTACGCTAATTTAATCCTAATTAAAAACACGTAAACAATTTATGAGTCACGTAAATATTCAATGCAACCTAAGAGTAAAATCTTGTATAAATTCATTAGGCGGCCCATTTTTAACAGTATCATTAAATTTGAAATAATTTGAAGAACAAGATGAAGTTATTAGAAATTTGTACTGTACTTATGCTCACTGCAGTTCAAACTGTTTTATCCAAAGAGGAGGCCCCAGGATTCACTTCATATGGTATCATTGAACTTTCAATTAACGATGCTTCAATTTTATCCCATAAATTGGAATAGTTGACATACATCCATATCACAGGCATCCTTGCTTAGTCATTTAAAGCGATCAAAATTCTTGTCGATTAATATAGTTATAATAAAGACAATCCACGATTTATTTGCGCGGTGTAATAGTTGTAGACTTAGAGTCCTTAGAGACAACATACAGGTTGACTAGGAGATCCCAGTAGTAACAAGATAGTTAATCCAGCAGTCAATCCGTGCTAATGTATCAGGGAGATATGTTTCTGGATAGCCGGAGAATCTGCGGTCGGACGTAACACAGAGATTCGGTATTAATTATTGATTAGGACAAACGCCTCGAGACTGAAACAAGATGTCCGTAGATGAGGAAGCATCTGTTAAGAGAAGTCTATAAAGGAAGAGAAGTCTGTCAATATGTGTAAGGATAACTTTGACAAATATAGATTCAAGAATAAGACGACAAGAATACAATGCTTAACCATGAGGAACAAGGTCACCCCTTCACTCAGTTACAACTGAGAATGCATCAGGTCATTACTGATTATAATGAATTAAAATTTAGTTCTAATAAAAAGGAGGCAATGGCTGTTTTAGTTAAACAATATGGTGAAGCCGAATGGACCGAGTTTACTGATGATCGTCGTAGAGAGTTAATTGAACAAGAGAGATTGAAATTACATAAAACATGGGAAAATTGGCATTATGAACAGACTGATTATCCAGGTCATGTAATTCATAATATTAATGAATTAGAGTATAAATATAATGCAAAAGAGGCGGAAGCAACTTTTGCAATAGAATATGCTAACAAAACATTAGATGATTTTACAAAAGAGAAATTAATGGAAGAAGAAAGACAAAAATTACATAAGAAGTGGTTTGATTGGAAATATAAAATATCAACATATCCTGGTTATACTACTACTGATTATAATGATTTAAAATTTGAATATAATAGTGAAGAAGCTCAAAAAGCAGTCATTGAAGAAACAATTTTTGAGATATTGCCTGAATATGAAGATGAATATCTTAATATATTAATAAAGGAAAAAAGAGAGATATTGAATGAAAAATGGAAGAAATGGTTATCTAATGAGCCTAGCTACCCGGGTATTGAACACACTTGGTATGATAATTTGGAATATCGTTATAATAAAAGTGAAGCTATAGCTGTTCTCGTTAAACAATATGGTGAAAATTTATGGAACGAATTTGATGAGAATAATCGTAAAGAGTTAATTGAACAAGAGAGATTGAAATTACATAAAATATGGGAAAAATGGTATTATGATAATCCAGTATATTCTGGTAATGTTATTAAATGGAAGTATGAATTGGAATATAAATATAATAAAAAAGAGGCAGAATATATGGTTTTAGAAGAACAATCTTTCTACGGTGATGATGAAGAACGATATGATGATGGATATACAGAAAAATTTATTAAAGAAAATCAATTCTTAGTAGAAGA
The DNA here is from genome assembly GCA_030568455.1 of Teunomyces tritomae. Lineage (NCBI taxonomy): Eukaryota > Fungi > Ascomycota > Pichiomycetes > Serinales > Debaryomycetaceae > Teunomyces > Teunomyces tritomae. The sequence continues at coordinate 39,326 of JAJMFZ010000036.1, forward strand.
TGGGTTTTATAAGGTCATGTCAGAATCTAGGAGAGAGCAAATGCATGATGAATGGCAAACATGGAAACATAAACTCCCTACTTACCCCGGACTTTCTACTAGTGATTATATTTTCTTGAAATATGAAAATAATGAAAGGGAGGCTTCACACTATCTAATTGAAGTAGATGAAATTCATAAGACTCCTAATTTAACTCAAGAAATTGCAGACGAGTGTTTAGAAGAAAGAAGACAATTATTACATAAAAAGTGGGAAGAATGGAACAATAATCTGACTGATTATATTAGAAAATGTTTTGAGAGTATTCTGATTAAATAATGTTGGTTTGTATAAAATGACTAAACGATATTCTCAGGTAGGAAATGTCTGAGCGACATATCAGCTGTATACCAGATACTACCGTACGAGAAAATTTTACTTCAGAGCGACGGTGATTGGGCGAATGTCCGATGAGTTAGCGCTGATGTTTTACGTTACGGCGGTCCTGATGTTTTACGTTACGGCGGTCCTGATGTTTTACGTTACGGCGGTCCTGATGTTTTTACGTTACGGCGGTCCTGATGTTTTACGTTACGGCGGTCCTGATGTTTTACGTTACGGCGGTCCTGATGTTTTACGTTACGGCGGTCCTGATGTTTTACGTTACGGCGGTCCTGATGTTTTTACGTTACGGCGGTCCTGATGTTTTACGTTACGGCGGTCCTGATGTTTTACGTTACGGCGGTCCTGATGTTTTACGTTACGGCGGTCCTGATGTTTTA
>JAJMFZ010000037.1:0-12967 GCA_030568455.1 Teunomyces tritomae
AAATATACAAAGTTCCTCAGAGACTACACGCGAAACATCTTTTGATTTTACTTCTTTTTATACTTATTGTTATAATAATAATATTTCTTATAATAATCTTGGCATAAGAGAATAAAATAAATAGTAACTGATGAATTTTGGACAAGAAATTTGTGATTAGAAGGGAACAAGAAAAAAGGCCGTTTTGGCTTGATAAAGTTTTAATAATCTTTTAGAGATAGGTGGGGAATTAGTAATAACCCAAAAAACATAGGAGGACTTACTACCACACTACCAGTGGTGAAATAAAAAAGAGTAATATTAGTACGAGTAGTGGTTGTGCTATGTGATTGCAAAAATGGGGGTAAAAAAGCGGTTTGCGTAAGAATGAGTGACGTGGGATTATTCTGTATAGACAAGGAAATAAAGATACCAAGAAAGAATATACCACACGATGTAATATTGCATTATATATTCATTGATAGATGGAGCGAGATAGATGATATTATATCGAAGGGGGAGATGGATGCTTATTATGTATATGTGAGAGGGAAAATTAAGCGTATAGATTATGATGATTTTGAGTTTAGTTTTGAGAACTTGTGGATAGATTAGGAAAGACATAACATATCGAATATTTCTTCTAAAGATTTTTCTTTATATAAGGAATATGGTTCATATTCATTGTCTCTATAAAAGTATATTTCTTCATCCTTTTTTAATTCTATAAGTTCACACAATTTATCATAGTCATAAATTTTAAAAACAGAAAGGATACAGTTATCAATAGCGTCTGTGGGAACTATCTCTTCTTCATCAGTACAAAAGACTGTGATTTTTCTGAGCATTTATATAATAAAAATATTAATCAAATATATACAATGTGAAAAAGTAATTATAAAACTAAATAATATTATATTATGGAGTACGAATTTAATCTAGATAAAGCGATAAGCGATCTTATTGGTATGTTTGGAGAGCAAACGTTTAATAATTTAAATTCTGAAGTAAAGGTGAAAATGATTGAGGACAAAAGACAGCAATTACACGAAAAATGGGCAAGCGAACAAACTATTAAAGATTACAAAATGATAATAGAAACAACTAGAATCGCATCTGATGTGATTAAAAGTAAGGTATTGGATAAGGAAGTAAAACCTTCTTTATTGTCTTACAAAAGACATAAAAGCGTGTCTATAGCTTTCGACGAATCTTGCGAATTCTCCCAAATTGAACCTAATCCAACTATTTCTCCCACCACACAAATTTATGGATTTCGGAGAGAAACTATTATGAATTATCAGAATAGGATTACCCATATGTATAATGAAGCTAATAGTTATAATGAGAAAACTAAAGATTGTACTGGTTACATGTATTTTAAGATTTATAGTAATGGTGTAGTTAGAGCTTCAACTAGATCTATATATTTAGATATTTTTAACTTTTCTACTAGTGTAGATTGGTTATTTGATGCTTATGATAAGGTTTTAGACGATATTTTAAAACGAGTTCATGGATATGAAGCGTTGTTTGATACTTCTTCAAATAATTATACTACTTTTATAGTAAATATTTTATATTTTCCAAAACCAAGATCTATTTTACAGTGGGGTAAAAATATCCCGAAAATTATTCAGGGGAATAATTTTAGCATTTTTACTGCTAATAATGAAAATAAGGATTGTATAATTCAGTGCGCTAATTTTATTTGGCCAGGGTCTAATTTAAAATCTATTAAATCTATATCTAAGAAATGTAATGGAAATTTATGTATTGTGCAGCCACAGTCTCATATTAAACATATAAATGAGGTAAAAAATTATACAGATTTAAGAATCCACATGGATCTGCCAATTAAAACTTTATCGGTTATTGATCCTGATGTAGTTTATTTAATTCAATATCATGAACATTTGGGAGTTTTGCACAAAATGAGAAAGAATGGATATTACAAAAGGAATCTGACTTCTTTTAATCCTTTATCTAAGTATAATAAATCTAATAAGATAACTGTTTGTTTTGATATTGAATGTTATTTTGATCCTAATAATCCTCAGGAAAGAACTCACATACCATATTTATGTTGTGCAGCATTTGTTTATGACAATAAGATTGGGAATGTAGTTGATTTTGAAGGTAAAGATTGCGTCTCTCGTATGTTAGATTATGTTACTTTGATTTGTGCTAAATTAAAAATAAAATCAGTAGAATTAGTAGCTCATAATGGGGGTAATTATGATTTTCATTATATTATTAGTAGTATGTATGATCCATCTCAGATTAAAAACATATTGATTAGAAACAATTCTTTCATATCATTTAAGTTTAATCATGATAACGTAACTTTTTCGGTTAAAGATTCGTATTCATTTCTATTATGCTCTCTTGCAGCTGCTAGTAAAGCGTTTTTGCAGGACGGTAATGATTTAGGTAAAACAGATTTCCCACATCATGAAATAAAATCTCAAGAAGATTTGCAAAAGACATATAAAAAATGGAAAGATATAACTCAAAATATCACGATAGAATATGAGGATGAAACTATGATAGTCACTTCAGAAAATATTATTAATTATGATAAAGATGAGGAATCTCGTAAGTTGATAGAATGGGCTAAGGATTATTGTAGAAATGATGTTATTGTATTAGCTAAAGTATGGACTGAATTTAAACAAGCAGTATTCGATATTTTTAGCTCTAATATAGTAGACGTTTCTTATACATTAGCAGGAATGAGTTTTAAGTTATTTGAGGCTCATTTAGATCCTATGATAGAATTAATTCACCCCAATAAAGAGGATTATTTAAATATGAGAGACTCGTTGATTGGAGGCAGATGTATTAGCGAGAATGGTATTTATGAAAATGTTTTATGTTTAGATGTTAAATCTTTATATCCTGCTGCTATGGCATTTTACGATCAACCTTATGGGAACTATAATCGAGTTAGATACAGACCTCCTGATGAATTAGGCATTTATTATGTTAAAGTAAAGCCTAACCCAAATGCCACGTCAAATTTCTTTCCGATTAGACATAATAATAAAATTACATATAGCGATTATGGCTCTACTGAATATAACGCTTGGTATACTACTGTAGATATCGATATTGGAATATCTGAAGGACACATTATTAAATATATACCGTTTGATGAAGACGAAAATGTTGGATACACCTGGTTCAATAAAGATAAAATATTTAAAGAATATATAGAAAATGTTTTATATAAATTAAAGAATAAGTACGAACAAGAGGGTAATAAAGTCAAACGTCAAGTTATCAAGATTATTATGAACAGTTTGTGGGGGAAATTTGCTCAAAAATGGATCGATACCGAGTATAAGATTAAGCTAGATGGAGATATAGATTTTTTAAATGAGGAAGCATATAAAATTTGGGAAACAGAATTTATGCTAATTAAATCTCATTTAGATGAAGTAGAATCTAATAAGCCAGTCCAGAACGGAGTATTCACCTTATCTTGGGCCAGACATCATATGAAATTATTATGGGAAGCTGGAGCTCTCCCTGGTGCTAAAACTATATACAGTGACACTGATAGTATATTTGTTAAAAAGAAAGATTTCAATTTAGATGCTTCATTTAAACTAGAAGATAAAGAATTTAAACTTATCGGAGAGGAAATAGGCCAATTAGAACTAGAATGCACTTTTGAAAAATTGTTATGCGCAGGCAAAAAACAGTATATGGGCTTCTACAAATACATTAAAAATAATGAATTTGTTGGAGGTGAGAAAAAGAGGTTTAAAGGTGTACCAACTAATTACATCACTCCTGATCTTTATTTACATTTATTAAAAGATAATAATAATAAAGCAAAAGTAAATTTCTTAAAGTTTAGAAGAGAATGGGGTTCTGTAAAGGGATATATTGAAAGTAAGAGTGTGAGAGCTACATGAATGTGATATGTCTTTATATTAATACATCATAAATATATTTTATGGATATTTTAATGGTAATGGATTGACCTAGACCAACTAATAATGATATCTATAGTTAGATCCTAAGTAAGATTTTATTTTAACAGATCACATTTTACTAAAAAATAAATTATTTTTTACCATATCAAAAATAATTTTATCAGATATTTAGCTAAAATTATGAATAAGTTTATAATAGGTTTTTAAATTATAATGAAATTACTATTATTTTATTTATCATTAGCCGCATCAGCAGCTATTATATCTTTTGATTGTAATTCTAGTTCAGAAATCTTGTCTACATCAACTACTTCATGTATTACCTCTACTTTCACTTCTACTTATACTTCGGTTAGCACTCCTATTGAGGATGCTCCTTGCGAAACTTTAACTTTTTATTCTACTTACACAGTAGTCATGACTACTACTATTTCAGTTCCTTATTCTCACTCTCTTACCACTTCTTTGTCTGACTCTATTACTACTTCTATATCTGACTCTCCATCTTCTTATACTGATGTTTACACCACTTCTTTTTCTGTTCCTGATAATCACACGCAATATATTCCAAATTATACCCCAATTGAAACTCCTCAAACAAATAGTACAATTACACCTGATAGTTTTCAAAATATAACTGCTGATAATTATGATGAAATTGAAGTCGAAGATTTATTTGAAGGGATAGATTATGATTTACTTAGATTAAGATGGGATTATGAAGAACAACAAATGTATTTAGTTTATTTGGGCGATGTCCCCGATAATTATTCTATTGTTTCTACAACATCTTTAAATGATACAACTACTACTTTTCAAAGTGTTACAACAACAACTTTTGAAAGTACTTCAACTAGTTATACTACAGTAGAACCAAGTTCATATGCAATTGACAACTCATCTATTCCAATTGACAACTCATCTATTCCAATTGAATCTGGAACAATATCAAAAAGAGTAATTATGTCTCCTTCTTATAAAAAGCTTAAGAATATAGATGTACCCGCTGTTTTGACTAAAATAGGTACATCATATAATTTTGTAGGTCAATTGTCTAACGGTATTTTAGATTTAGTTTCTATGGATACACTTACAAAAAATATTTATCCGGATGAATTTACAGAAACAGAAAATAAAATGTTTCAATTAGCAGCTGTCGCTGTATCACAAATAATGTATCAAGCAGAACAAACTAAAATCTCTCTGAAAAATTTTGATAATTATAAAACAAAATTATTAAATAATTTATTTTTATGGCTTTGTCCTCTTGATAATTTATTTACTAATTCTTTTGTTACTATACGGTGCGAATCTCATAAAGGTATGATGCAATCCATATATAATCGCAATAAAAATGAAGTTTTTATAAAACCTTATAGTAAAGAGGTTAGAAATTATGTTGCTAGTTTATTTAGCTCGGAAGATTATTGGATTAATTTGCATTTATCCACAAAATATGTTTATTCTGCAACTAGAGGTAGAGAGGCTGCTTTTCGGGGATCTTATGCAGGATTAGATAGTCCATCCAATTCAAATTCAGATGGTGATTATATTGATATAAATCCTGATAAATTTGGATTATCAATAGATGATGATAAAGACGGTAGAAGAGGAGGTGGCAAGAAACCAAATAATAATGATGAATTTCCCTTTGGAGAGGATTGTGTGTATAAGATTTGCGAATTGCAAGCTAAGAGATTAGGGTTGACTGGAGCCGAACAAATAAAATTTATACTCGAATGCGAAAAATTATTATCAAGTAATATTATAACGTTTCATAGTAGTCAAACTGCTCCTGAAGATGCTATTAGAGATTGGTATAATAGAAACCCCGATTTAGTAAGAGGAAATTCAGGATTATTTGGAAGTTCACCATTACCTCATTTTGTAATAAATAGTAGAAATCAAGCTCCTGGAGCATTTGCTACATTTTTAAATTATTTAGCTAGAAATACTAGAGTCATTACTGAAACTATAAGAAATGGAAGATATATTGAAACTGCTAGAAATATTATTGATGCTAACAGAAATGTAGAAGGTAGTACTAATCAATTATCTACTAGTAGAAATTATGGTAATACTCAACAATTTGATGTGTATTCTGGTGATAGTGAATATGGACCATCATATTCTGGATCTATATTTCAAACAGATGAAGTACCTCACTATTCTAGTCAGGAAGGACGTAATTCTGCAACAATAAATCAAAGATCTTTTGTGCAGATACATCCAGCAGAAAATCAACTTGATGGAAATGCATATACTTCCTTTTTAAGTAGATCTAGAAATCCGGTACGTAGTGATACTGCATATAATGGATTATCTTTAAATTATCAACTTGATTGGGGATATAATATACCAAATGTACCACAATCTGGAGAAAGAAGAGATACTGGAAGAAATTCTGGAAATCCATTAAGAGAATATGCAGTTATAGCATTAGTAGACTTAGATGAAGTTGATGCTCAAGCTTATATTCGTCAATAAATAAATTAAATTTATTTAATATATCAAATAATGATTTGGTATAAAATTTTCAAATTTTGATTTTAAATATGATTGTTAAAATTAAGATAAAAATGATAAACGTATTATTATACAAATTAAAAGATTTAGATTTTCAAATTCCTGGAACATCGCTTATAGATTTTAAAATCATCGAATATGTCGAAAAAGAAGATATAATAAATGATTTGATAACTAGAACTGTAAGTTCTAACGAATATGCTGATTATTATATAGTTCAAAATGAAAATAACGAATTTATTTTTCATAAAAGAATATTAGGAATGGAAAATTTTTATAAATTACCAGATATATACGATATTGATAATATAGAAATTGAAAGACTTAGTTTTCCTGATTATAGTTTAGGTCTTGGATTAATTATAAAACAAATGAAAAATATCGATAACGCTAAAATACCGACAAAAACAAAAATATTTATATATAAAAAAGAAGATAAAATAAAATATTTCGATGAAAATTATCTGGAATATATAGAATATGTTTTAATTAAAAATGAAAAAGAGATGTATAATAATTTATTAATTAATAATAATTTATGTGTTTTTGATTCAGATTATTACACAATGAAATATTGTTCTAAATATTTATTGCATGAAAATAATAAATTAATTTTAAGAAATATATACGATTCAAAAGATATTTATGAAGAAGTAGATGAAAAAATATTAGTCAAATTATATGAAGATGATTTTAGAACTATTCATCCAATGTTAATATATAATAAAAATAATCGTAAATTAATATATGATAAAATGATGAAAGATGCCTTAAATTTAAAAATAATAAATTATGAAAATGAAGAAGAATTAATTAATGATTTATCTAATAGAAACTGTATAGATGATTATGAAGAAGTATTTATAATAAATGATGAAAATGGGTTGAAAATATATAATAAACGTTGGGGGTTAAAAATTAATCAAAAGATAGAACATTTAAATATATTAATTGAAGCTGTAGATCTTAACAAATATATATTAAGAAATAATAAAAGAGTAAAAACAAAAAATGTTATGAGAATGTTTTCTTATAAAGATAATAAAGATTGTGTAAAAATAAAAGATGAATATGATTTAAAACATAAATTACTAAACAATAATTTTATATATAAAAATAATTATTATTGTATAGTAGATGAAAAATTAAAAGTAGGAAATGTTATATCAAGTTTTAAAAATTTCGTAGAATTTCCAAAAGATTATATATTAGAAAAAACTTATACTGATATAGAAGTTAAAAATGATAAAAAGATATTGGTATATGTATTAAAAGATGGTTATAAAAACACAAACGAAATTGAATATAAAAAGATTTCGATAGATCAACAACATGAAGCGGCAAATTTTAATAAATCTAAATATTATAAAGAATTTTATTCAATAGATGAAAATGATATTATTAGAGTAAATATTTATGATAAACGTATAACAAGTGTGATAGTAGAAGAAATTAAACATTATCCAGATTTAAATATAGTTAGAAATATGAGATCTTAGTTAATATTCATGATTCAAAAGAAGGAAGCGATTATAAATATAAAAATTAAATTAAGTCAATTTTTTAAATATTCGCTTAAACATTCTGTTATATATTCATAATCAGATTTTACCTTATTAAATTTAGCATTTAATGGTTTAATAATATCGCAATATGCGTGCGGTATCTTTTCGATACTGTTGCATTTTGATATATAACCTCCTGCTAATAGGGATGTAAAATATATATTCCCATCTTCAAACATATAATAAAACCCTTTACTATAATTATTATTTAATTTATAACTTAAATATGAATCTGGATGATGCTCGCAAACATTACCATTCTCATCTTTAGGATTACTGATTCTGCTTCGGATCACTTCAGGTCTATACTTGATAAATTCTGCATTTTTTATATTACACTTTGATTTCAAAAATAGAAATTGTTCATAATTAGTAAAAAATATTGCTACTGGCAAGTCTCTTAGTTCATAATACCCTTTAATAGCTTTTAATGCTTCTGTTTCATTTACTTCTATATATAGATTTTTGTCACGAGAGGTTTTAATAAACATTTTATTATCTTTTAATAATAATTAATTTTCTAAATATAAAGAAAATGAACAATCATTACTAACTGTTAAAGTCTTTGATTCGATAATAATATCTTTTTCATCTTCTACATCAATATATATAATTCTAGGATCTTCTGATTTTAACTTTATTTTATTATTTAATCTGAATACTCTCAACATTTTTACTAATTTTATCAATCATATTTTTATTCCATTCTTCCCACTTTTTATGTAATAGTTGTCTTCTTTCTTCTACATATTTATCTGCAATCTCTCGAGTTAAATTAGGTACGTTTTCACGAAGATTAAATACTTCAAAAAAATATGCATCCGCCTCACGTTTATTATTTACGTATTCCAATAAATTATAATCACTAGTAGTAAATCCAGGATAAGTAGGAAGTTTATATTTCCATATTTTCCATTTATTATCCAATTGTTCTCTCCTAGCTTCTGCCATGACCTTATAAAACCCATCTTCTACTAAAAATTGATTTTCTTTAATAAATTTTTCTGTATAACCTTCTTCATATTTGTCCTCACTATTGCCATAACAAGATTCTTCTTCTAAAACTATATATTCGCCCTCTTTTTTATTATATTTATATTCCATTTCATACTTCCATTTAATAACATGGCCAGAATATACTGGGTCGTCATACAACCATTTTTCCCATATTTTATGTAATTTCAATCTCTCTTGTTCAATTAACTCTTTACGATTATTTTCATCAAATTCGTTCCATACATTTTCACCATATTGTTCAATTAAAACTGCTGTAGCCTCACTTTTATTAGAACAATATTCCAAACAATCATACAAAGTGGTTTTAATACCTGGATAAATATACTCTTTAGAGCACCATTTCTTCCATTTTTCATTCAATATCTCTCTTTTCTCATTAAATAATATATTAAGATATTCATCTTTATATTCAGGTAATATCTCAAAATTTGTTTCTTCAATGACTGCTTTGTGAGCTTCTTCGCTATTATATTCAAATTTTAAATCATTATAATCAGTAGTAGTATAACCAGGATATGTTAGTATTTTATATTTCCAATCAAACCACTTTTTATGTAATTTTTGTCTTTCTTCTTCCATTAATTTATATTTTGTAAAATCATCTAATGTTTTGTTAGCATATTCTATTGAAAAAATTGCTTCCGCCTCTTTTGCATTATACATATACTCTAATTCATTAATATTATGAATAACATGACCCGGATAATCAGTCTGTTCATAAAGCCAATTTTCCCATGTTTTATGTAATTTTAATCTCTCTTGTTCAATTAACTCTCTACGATTATCATCAGAAAACTCTGACCATTCTGCTTCGCCATATTGTTTAACTAAAACAGCTATTGCCTCATTTTTATTAGAACTAAATTTTAATTCATTATAATCAGTAATAACTTCGCCTGGATAAATATCATCTCTCATTTTTAAATATAAATCAAAAATCATATTATTTTAAATCTGATTAAACAAATATTAAATTGAAAATACCAAAATTTGTGTTAATATATTATTTATGTATTTATAATTAAATGAATAATACAAATACTTATTATAAACTTGCTCTTTTTGGAGATATTAATTTATTTAAAAATAAAATCGATTGGGAAAATGAAGATTTAATTAAATGTATAATTATTGGTTGTTTTAGAAATATTGAATTTACCAAAAAATGTTATAATTTAGATGAATTAGATGATTACAAAACTAATATTAATTCTATCTTAGTTGCAAATAATTATAAAGTAAATGAAATTAAAGAAATTGAAACATTATGTTATGATTTTAATTATGCTAATTATGATACATGTTTCAAATTTTATAAAGATTACCCTTTTGAAGTCTCATTTATTTCAATATTAAATAACTGGAAGGAATTATATAATAAATGTGTAAATATTTACCCTTTTAAATATAATGCAGCTTATAGTTTAGCTAAATATTTAGGTGATAAATATTATATTGAATCTCAAGAAAAATTAGAGAAAATAGATTTGATGTTATATAAAACTAGAAATTTAGAAGATGGTTCTTATTTTACTGGCGAATTTGATAATGATAATGAAATAGATAATAATGAAATGTACTTTTTCGATTTTTTACATATTAATATTAATTATTGTGATAGAAATATATTTAATTTTTACGATGATGATCATTATGAATATGAAACAGATTTTTATGAATATGAATATGTAGAAATTCAAGATTATGATTTCGATAATATATCTAAATTTGATATAGTAAACAACTTGAATATAGCTTACAACCTTTATATAAAGGGGGATAGAAGTAATTTAGTTTTATCTAAATTAATATGTAGTGGTGAAGATTGGTTAGATTTGTTCAAAAAATATAAACCCTTTTTAATATTTTGTAAAACTGAAATTTCATTACCTCCAATGAAAAAATTGATGGAATATGAGAAACTAGTTATGTATAATTTTGTATATATTAATATATTATGTAGAAGTAAATTTGTATTTGTCTTTTTTAGGGAAGAATATTTATTGTTACCTGAATATAGTATTTATATTATTGCTATAAAAATGAGAAATAAAACAGTTTTAAATAGAATTTTAGAATTGTATGAGAAACATGGTAAATTATATAAAATATTAGATTTAGAAAACGAAAAATATTATGACCCTCCAGTTGAAATAGATATTTTGCCTGAAGTTAAAAATATTGATTTTATTAAAGGTGATGAATTTAATCCTTATTATAATATGAAAAATTATTAATTATATTATAAAATGAAATATATTATCTTTCTTGTTAATAAAGAAATTCCAACTTACTTTATTGATAATAAAGAAATACCTAATCATTTTATTCAATATACCGATAGACTTGAATTTATTAAAATTAAAAATGAGAATGAAATTAAAGAGATATTAATAAATAAAGAAAATTATGAAACAGCTTATTTTATTATTGATGAAGACATTAGAATGAAAGATATTACTGTAAGTTTTTATAGATATAACAACTACATACAACATTATGAAGACATCTATGATACAATTCTGTATCGTGAAAATATTCAATTTTCTCCAATTGAAAGATGTGGTCAACATGATGTTAATATTGAAGAATATAACTATTTAATTAATGTTTATATTAAAAATGGTATTAATATCGAGTTAGATAATAAATATAATGTAATTAAAACTAACAAAAATATTAAAGAATGTTATTTAGAAGAAATGGATAAAGACCATTATGAAACATTAGCTTATTTCTTTTATATTGATGATAAAGTAATTAAAAAGGACTTAGAAAAATATTATAATTGGATAGAAATATATGATATTTCTAATTTAAATAAAATATTACAATGAGAGTTTTATTGATATACATTTTAAATTCTAATATCCCATTTGTAAATGAAATATTTAACCCTAAATTTAAAACTATTAAAAATGAAATAGAAATGTATGAAGATATAATAATTAAAAATGCAGAATTTTGTCATAATACTTATATTTTTATTGATAACAATATTATAAAAATTAAAAATAGATTAATGAATTATGATTATAACTTTATTGTTGATAATATTAATGATTATTTAAATGTTTCTGTATATAGAAATCATAATGATAAAATTTTCGAATTTCATAGAAATTCATTAAATAAAGAATTACAAAAACCTCATTTTGATAGAAAAGGATATTATTTAGTAATTAATAATAATAATATTGCAAGAAATTGTATATCGGAAGGTTTAAGGTATTCTCTCTCTTTAAATTCTAATAATTTAGAAAAAATAATAGAAGAAACTAATAAACTAGAATGGAAATAAATTAATATGATATTTAACAATATTTAAAAATGATTCCAGTATTCTATAAACAATAATCGTCTTTATTAAAAAGATTCTTATTTTACTATAATAATTTACAAAAATGAAATTGAAATTAGAAAATTTATTTGTAATAATCCAGTATCAATTTTTATAATTATTAATATACACAACAACATACAATAGCAGACGAAAATGTAGGTTGGTATATTCTTTCTTGGTATCTTTATTTCCTTGTCTATACAGAATAATCCCACGTCACTCATTCTTACGCAAACCGCTTTTTTACCCCCATTTTTGCAATCACATAGCACAACCACTACTCGTACTAATATTACTCTTTTTTATTTCACCACTGGTAGTGTGGTAGTAAGTCCTCCTATGTTTTTTGGGTTATTACTAATTCCCCACCTATCTCTAAAAGATTATTAAAACTTTATCAAGCCAAAACGGCCTTTTTTCTTGTTCCCTTCTAATCACAAATTTCTTGTCCAAAATTCATCAGTTACTATTTATTTTATTCTCTTATGCCAAGATTATTATAAGAAATATTATTATTATAACAATAAGTATAAAAAGAAGTAAAATCAAAAGATGTTTCGCGTGTAGTCTCTGAGGAACTTTGTATATTT
>JAJMFZ010000038.1:0-12961 GCA_030568455.1 Teunomyces tritomae
AATTAAAGTTAATAATATAACTAAAATACCTAATCTATTAAGAATAATAGGATTAGAGAAAGTAGAATAAACTAAAAATATTAAAAATGCAGATATAAGCAAAAAAAGATTATAGTGATTTAAAAAACGTTCTGTATACTTCTAGGGAATTTAGTAATATTAGTACATGGACTTTGTAATTAAAAAAAATAAAAAAAATAGAAGGGGAAATAGAAGAAATAGAGCGAAAAAGTAAAATAGAACGTGCAAAATTGACGACATAGTGGGACGGAGGTAAAAGTCTGTAAAATAGAAGGGGAGTGAAAAAAAAAAGAATTGAAAGAGAGGAAAACTGGATTTGAAATGGATGATTAGGCAGTAAAAGAGGTAAAGTGCGACGAAAAAAAAAAAGCAAAAAAAAAGTTGGATTCAAATAAGCCATGAGAAAAAAATCACATAGAGAGAGAGGGAGTGAAAAGATTAGATTTCAGTAGGACTATTTTTAATATTTCTATAAATTTCTCTTTGAGATTTATTCATATGAGCCCAGCAAATTTTGTTATGGCAAGAGGCGACGACACATTTTTTACCGTTTTTGCAAAGAGCGGTACATTGTTTATCTTTAGGGATAACAGGAGGGGATCTTTTATGTTTGGTCTCGGGTTCTTTAATAGAATTTTTAACGAGAGTTTTAACATCATCATCTAAATCGAGTTTATCAATTTTAGTGAGAATATCTTCAAGATAGATGTTGAAAGTATTGTTGATTGCTTTATTTAACTTCTTATTAACCATTTTAAGGCATTAGAAAAACTAATCATATACGATATTAATTTTAACGTTTTTTTGAATTTTGAATGTTAGGAGTCTATGAGTTTCAAGGGTTAAGGATTGGTAAAGGTTATCAATATTTGGCCAGGTAATAATATCAGAACCATTAGGATCAACGATACCGATATTATCGAGATTAGAGTAGTCACCAACTTTAAGTCTACCCAATTTGTTATAATCATGCAATATTTGTTTATAGTACCAAGGAATGGTAATAATATTTTTAATTTTATCGCATTTAAATTCTGTCCAAGAATTGTTCAGGTCAAGGATCATAATAACTTTATTATTTTTATCGAGTAATTGAGCTTTAATATCAGTAATACTAAGGGAATGTTTTTCGTATTTAATGATTCTGTCGCGGTAAATGATAACATCGCTAACAATATCGCGTTCAAGGATATTACCATCTTCTCCGATTTCGATACATTTTTCGCCGTTATAAGGGGCAATATTATATAATTTATTGAATAAAGTGGTATAAGGAATTTTAAAATTATCATTAATGGGAAGATTATTAATATATTTATAAAGAATACTATTTTTAATTAATTTATGGTCTTTTTTATAAATTTTAGGAATATATATTTCGTCATTATCGTCATTTCTTTTAGCGAGTCCAACGAAGTGTTTATTATGGTAATAGAAAATGCCAGAATTTTTAGGAAATTCAATACTTTGAAATAATTTTTCTCTTGAGATAGAGGGCCATTCTTTTTGATTTTCGCGTTTGGCCTTGTACCAAGTTTTATAGGCAAGGGATTTATGGTTATCTTTGGGATTAGGTTTAACTTCATCGGTTTTAGAGAAAAGGGAAAGTAGAGAGAGGGAGTCTTGTTTATAAAGTGAGATCATTTCTTCACAGAATTCTTTAAATTCATCAGTTTTAAAACCTTTATAAGCGAAAATGTTTTCGTAGATGTGTATTTTAAAGCCGTTATATTTAATGACACCTTCGGTTAAGAAAGGGCGTTTAAATTCTAAGATACTGACATCATCGCGAGATTGGATAAGAGTAATCATAACGTGGAAATCGAAGGTAGATCTATAGATAGTTTGAAGTGGAATAAATTCGTAACTAAGTATATTAATACCGGGGATTTCAGGTTTAATTTTATTAGTGGTAATGGTTTGACCGTGACCATTTTCTAAGCAGATCCATTTATTTTTGTGGTATATAGCGATTTCGTAGTTATTTTTAGGTTTAAGATAAGGGGATCTATCGTTATAAACTTTTTCGATGTGTCTAAAACCTTTATAGCGTATAATTTCCCAATTTTCATCGATTTTGAAATCATCAACAAAATGAAGCAAATTTATTTTTTGATATATGAAATTTAATTTATATTCAATAATATCCATTATGTTTTATATAAGTTCTGTTAGATTCATAGAATACTTTTCAAATGACGTGCCCAAGGAAGTTATATATGATGAGTTAATAGGGGCGAAGTGTAATACATTTGGAACACTAACATTAATATTACTGCATCATAGAAAGCTTGTACAAAAGGGGCCTTACATATTACCGCCAATAAGGTGGAGTGAGAGTTTTGAGGAGTTTGCTGAATTTCATATAGAGTGTGATGTCACTGAAAGTGATTAATAAATATTATAAAAATGATACCAGAAGTCTTAAAAAATTTAGAGTATTTTTCAGACGTAACACAGCGCACATTAAGTGCGTTTCATGTATCGGGAATTGACGAATCATTATTTGAAGAAATAGATAATATTAAACGTTTTATTACTAAATCAAGAACAAAGGTATTAATAAAAGCAGAATTAGAAGGGGAACACTATAGGAGGACATTTGAGGATGGTTCTACGGATATAGTGGATTTATCTAATTTAGACAGTCCTGCATATTATAGTAATTCAATTTATGATTTTACATTAATAGAGAATTGTTTAAATAAAGATATGTCACCTGTATCACAGTTTGGAGTAGGTATAATTGATTATGGTGAGTATAGTATAGAAAGACCAAGTGAGAAAATATTTTTTATGTAATTAAATGCATCTGGTATTGCAAATGCTTTCAAGGTAACCAGTTATGGGAGTATTAATAGCAATAGAAGCGGTACTTTCACGTGCGGCTTTACAGAGTAAGTACCATTCATCATCGGAGATACCGTGATAATATGAGCCTTGAATATTACCGATAACGTTACCTCCAACACTAATAGTACCAATTTGTTGGTAAATATGTTCATAATTAAATGGTTTACCTTTAGATTTATTATCAATCATAAATTTGATACCATGAGAGTTAGCGGTAAGGCCAGTTTCTGTGAGATTTTTCAAATCACCAAGGATATAATCTTGAGTTTTATGAGACAGGATGAGTAATAAGTCTTGTAATTCTTTAATAGATGATTCATTAAATAGTCCGTAAATGTTCATTTCATCTCCATCGAAATCGGCATTAAACAGTTTACAGAGTAGTGGATTGAAACGGATAGTTTTATAGTTACCTTGTTTAAGTTTGACTAATTTAATGGAATCGACATTTAAAGAGGGTTGACGGTTAAGAATGCCATAATTGGTACCGATATTAGCGCCAAAGGGTATTTCAATTTCATTGATAGGTAAGAGAGGATTAGGGGTGATGACTGAGCGTATACAAGAATTTATTCTATGGCCTTCAACTAATTTATGGTAAGCACCTTGTTTATTTCTAAGAAGATTTCTGGTTTCTTTCAAAATTTCTTTATCATTGGTTTCTTTAAGTGGTTTATTGTAAAGTTTATTGATAGTGTTAGATCTTAAGCATATAGGGAGTACTAATTTTTTACGATAAAGTCTGATATCTAAAGGATCAAGATCACCAAATTTAAGGGTAGTAGTTTTGAGGATTCTGGATTGATCTAGTTCGACTATTTTATATTTATTGTCAAACAATAGGATATCAGCACCTAATGCGCGTAAATAGCCAAGAACAATTTTGAAATATTGATGAGATTTTTTGGATATTTTGCAAGAGCAAGATGGGTTAATAATACCAGAATTGGGGCAATAATATATATTAATAGAGTCAATATCCCACAATTCTTTAATTGTTTCGTAAGCTTCTAAACCAATAAGGATATCTCTTTCCATTTGACCGAATCTCAAACCACCACAATTCTTTTTACCAGCAACGGGTTGTTTATTGATGGGGTCCATGTTACCGGTGAGTCTGTATTGTATTTTGTCAGAAACTTGATGTCTAAGTGCCATATAAAAACAATTACCGACAATAATTTTGTTATTAATTTTATTATTATTGATGTAAAGATGTTTTTCATTTTCACCCATTTCTTTAATTTGTCCCATAGTCATTCTGGAGGGGAATGCGTGAGGGTTAATTAAAAGATCGATTTTAATTTTTTTACCATTTTCAATATAGTAAGGC
Organism: Teunomyces tritomae; assembly: GCA_030568455.1. Lineage (NCBI taxonomy): Eukaryota > Fungi > Ascomycota > Pichiomycetes > Serinales > Debaryomycetaceae > Teunomyces > Teunomyces tritomae. Next base: position 4,208 of record JAJMFZ010000038.1, read on the forward strand.
ATATTGTTATCATTTTCGATTAAGGAAACGACACCTTTTTGACCGTGTCTGCTAGTCATTTTGTCACCGACTTCTAAATTTTTAGTGAGGGTAATTTTCATTTTGAAGTAGTTATCATTATTAATAATTTCTTCAACAATACCTTCTTGTTGAGCATAAATGAGTTCGATGGTTTTAATTTGTTTGCTATCGTATTTTTTGTAAAGAAGGTCACCTTTAAAAACAACAGAATTTTTATTTTTATAAAGACCAATAATTTTACAATTATTTTCACGATAGATTTTAATTTTAGAATTTTTGAATAATTCGGAGGTAGATTTGCTGATAACAATTGCGTCTTCAATATTGAAACCGTACCAGGGCATGATAGCAACTTTAAGATCGAAGCCGAAGTCGCCTTGTTTACCATTAACAAGAACTTTAGTATTATTAATGTCAAGTAATCGGCTATCATTAGTAATAGCTTGTTTCATCATACTACTGGCGAACATGGCTCTAGGGGCAGGATTATGAAGTCTGAAAGGGATAAGAGAAACAGTGTAGCTAACATCACAATTAGAGGGAATAACTCTACCGATACGATTAAAAACGAAGCACAATTTATCGTGTTGTATAACATTATATTCAGGATTAAGATTATCAATGTAATTTTGGCTAGCATTGCCGATGAATTTAGAGTTAAGGAATAAGAATAAATCACCTTCATCTAGAGGGGGCAAGTCGATTTCGCTAGTAGTGATAGTGGCGTCTTTACAGAGATAATTAACAGTGCCGCAAAGAGAGCCATCAGAAGTTTGAATAGGACAAATTTTGTATCTATCTTCGTCTTTAACCATACGATTATTGATACTGGTAAGTTCACGGTTGCTAGCGAGGGTAATTCTTCTAACAGATTCGATATCGCTTAAAAGGTTAAAGTTTTTCATATCTTCAGTAACAGTTTTAACGTATTTAATGTATTTAACGTACCAACTATTTTTACGGAAACAACGAATAACGTCATATTTTTTGCTAATACAATCGTAAATAAGCTCACCAGCGGTAATTAATCTCCAAGGAACGGGTGGAGGATCACGAAGACCTAACCAGCATTCGAACATGTAGCATAAAGTAATGATGTCTACTTCGTTTTTAAAGATAGGACCAGTACCTCTTAATTTAATGATTAATTCGATATGGTTAGCAATTTGTTTAGGGTATTTAGTATAATTGAGCATTTTTTTCCAATTTAATGGTATTTTAAATATTTTTTTATTGCCTTTGACGTACATTTCGTAATCGAACATGTTTTTAATAGAAATATTAATATCATCGGTGAGATAAGCACGGTCTTTAGAAAAGCTAATTTTTTCGTTAATTTTTATATTGTTAATAGTTTTAAAAACACCGTCTATAATAAAATATCCTTTTATATTAAGGGGTGAGGGATATTTATCAAATTTGGAACCAATCATAATAGGTAATTCACGATCATTAAAAACGCCACAATAGGTAAGTTGTTTTTCTATGCATGTTTTAGGATCGTATTTAATAGTATTTATATCCAAATCGGCGAATAAATTGTCATATATTTCAATTTGTCCAAAATTACTTTGTTCCATTTTAGAATATAATAAACTGTTCACATAATTTAATCAGCCAATTCAAGTTTATCAAAATCGACTTCTAAATCATCTTTATAAATTTTAGTAACAATAATATCTTTAACGTAAACTTGTAAAGTTTTCTTAGAATTATCGGTATAGATAGTAGGGAAAGACAAACTAATACAAGCATCGAAATGAATATTTTTCAAGTCATCTAATTTTTTGTTGCATTTAGTTTTATCGTTAATAACGGCTCTAAAAACACCGTCTGCGAAGACGGGTGAAACAGTGTCCAATTTAATGGAGATAAGTTCAACAATTTCGGAGAATTTTTGAGATTTAATATCGACATAATCTTTATTGTAAATATTTTCTTTAATACCGTTAATACTAACGTATTTGTTCTTCAAAGAGAATTCAAAAGCTCCCGAGTCATAAAAGACCGGCGTAATCTTCTTGGATTCTTCTCCAGAGAACTTTTTAGGAGAACCTAAAGTAATTTTGTCAGTGTTGATGGTATCATAAATCATAGTGCTTCGATTTGTTTATCAATATAGCGATTGTTTTTAGTAAAATAGTCAATTATAGATTCCAAATTTGGTAAGCAACCTAACTCTTTTGAGAGCTCTTCAGTATTCACATTAGAAATTAATTTGCCTCTTCTAGTGAATTTGGTCTTTTTGTCTTCATTTATGTATGTCAATCTCAATCTTCCGTCTACACATGACCGCCAGAGTGTATAACCATCATTGCGCGGTAAATTTACTTTGATATGATTATCTGGCTCTCCAACAATTTTTATTTGTTTATCTAAGTTGTATCCCACTGCATTATGAGGATAGAATTTGCACCAGGATATTTTGAACTTATTAGTTTCGAAACAGTTAGTTAGGTCCCATATCCAATTGTGTGTTGTTTTAAATATCAATTTGTTATCTGGTTCTGGATATAAAAATTTATTGACTATTGTTTTCTCTTTCAACATATTATTTTTCTCATTTTCTAACTTGATATCAATCTTAATCTTCTTTTCGTTAGCTATTTTCCATATGTCAATATCTTTACCTTCATATTTCCCATCTTTATAATAAGAATATGCCGCATGTAAATGTATATCTATTGTTTTATCTTTTAATAATGAATGAGAACCGATTCTAATAGTTCTACCTATACATTGATTTATTTGCCCATAATTCCAAAATGGAGAAAGAATATGCAATTGTCTTATTCTATTCAAAGTAATTGATTCATTTAACACAGAAGATCCAATTAATATATGAATTCGGCTGCCATCTATATTAGTAAATGAATTAAATTCAGCCAATATTGCTGTAACATCGTTCTGATTAGTTCTTCCATCAATAACTGCATATGTTTTATTATGTGTTATTGTAGATTTCCAGGATTTATAACCACAATAATGCTCTAATGCTTGACAAAGAAAATCAATTCCTTTGCCAACATAAAAACAAAATACAACAGTTAGTTGGCCTGGTTTTAAATTATTAATCAACTTATGTATTTTAGAAGATTGATATTTTAGTGGTATATTTTTATCTAATTCACCATTTGAAATTGATATTTGCCTTAATTTAGTAAATACTGCATCTTTATCCATAGAATAACACTTATTATATTCTTCTAATTGTTTTCCTTCCATCTTTGACAAATATAATGTCTCATTGCCTACTTTGGTTCCAATATAATTTATAGTTAATGGCTCATCATTATTTTTATTAGAAAATATAGCTCTTGGCTCTTCATTGCACAAATTTATTATACTATTAAATTCATCTGTAGAATCTATCATAGGTGTTGCACTAATTATCAATAATTTTGAATTAATTGCAGAATCTAATTTTTCTTTTATGTTTTCATATCTAACAGCATTTTCTCTTAAATTGTGGACTTCATCAATGATTATTAATCCATAATTTTTAGTAAATTTCAGTCTATAAAATTTAGTGAAACTCATGCTATCAATTCTATTAAGTCTAGGAGTAGATCTAATATCATCGATTACTTTATTATATTCTAATGTGAAATTATTAATAGATGTCAAAGAATTGGATAAGTATAATATTTTGTAGCCCGCTTCTAAATATAAATGACCCAAACATGCTGAAGCATATGTTTTCCCTAAACCGACTTCATAACAGATGATTAAACTCCTATATGCATTTTCTGGATGCAAATATGATATAATCTCATTCTGATTATCAAAAGTTTGGAAAAAACCATAGTTTTCAACCGTTTTATGTTCTTTAGTAAATAGTTCCATTATTTTTATTTATAATTTAACATCACATAAAATATTAACTATCTGATAAAAGTGATTTAGCTTTATTTATTCCATAATTAATTATAATATAACGCAAATATACTTTCTGTATATTCCCCTCATCTAAATTAAACATTTTCTTCGCCTCCTCCCACGTCAAATTATGAGATACTATAAAATCACAATTAAGTGATATATTTTTATTGTCCGGAAACATGTTTAAAAGATTAGCTACAGTTGCAGAAACTTTGAAAGATCCGCTTTACGTTCAAGTTGAATTAGAAGCTCGTATGACAATTCAAAAACCAGTTGATTTTGAATTTTCTGAAGATGATAAAGTTTCTATTAAATATTATCGCTGCAATATTTTACCTTCCCTTATTTTCAGAAAAATAGGCGACAATAAAATCGAATCCAAAGAAACTGTTGAAAAAGTTAAATATGGTAATGTTAATTTAGTTTTATCTATTGAACAATCATATAACAACTTTGAAATTAAATTCCCCCTTATGGAAACTGAAACTCGTATTATTTATAAAAAAGTTATACAAGAAAACCCCCTTGTTGAAATTAGAAAATATGGTTCCGAATATAATCTTGAAGTAGAATTCGATATCAATAATTACTTAGAAGCCGAAAAAATTATTAAACAATTTAAACTGCCTTATTGGCCTATTATTAAACCCATGGAAATTTCCTCCTTTAATCTCGCTAAAAAATTGACCCACTCTGATCAATGGTGCATTTCTCCTAAAGCTGATGGTGAACATATTCTTCATTATATTAACGACACTAATGAAGCTTTTATTCACGCTAACGGTTTTGTCTCCGATATCTTTGGTAATGAAATCAATAATATTGTCCCTAAATTTATTTATGAAGGTGAACTCATGGATAATAATGAAATACTTTATTTCGATTGCTTAATGCATAACAATGTTAATGTCACTAAATGGAATTACATACAAAGAAGAAAACTTATTATAAATAAAAATCTTAAAAAAGCTCTTATTTTTAATAAATATTCTCAATTGAAAGATTATCTTTTAGAACCTCATAAATTCCCCACAGATGGTCATATTATTACTAATATTAATAATAGAAAAATTGTTTATAAATCTAAATTTATTAACACTGTTGATCTTAAATACATTAACGGTTACCTTCTTCTTGAAAACGAACTCAGCTCCGAAAGAATCCCCGCTGATACCAATTATAATTTTAAAGAAGAAGCTATTTACGAATTTGATTTAAATTATAATCTTATTAAAGAACGTCCCGATAAAACTCGTGCCAATTTCTCTTTCCCTTATGATGATAATCCTATTTATAAATTAGTCAATAATATAGGTATACTTGAAGTCCGTGTAATACACAATAAAATTAAACTGCTCCTCCTTGATATGCTCCCTAAAACCTCCCTTTTAGACATTGGATCCGGTAAAGGTGGTGATATCAATAAATGGTATAACCTTAAATTTAAAAAAATTTACGCTGTTGACCCTCAATTAGACCTTCGTGAACATAGTAAACGTGTTATTGAAATTCGTGAATTTGCCAAAGACATTCCCTCTAATATAAATTACGATTCCTTTTCCATTCTTTTCGTACCTTGGTCAGATGAATATCTTGATGTTATTGATAAAGCTAAATACGGCGTCATTATATGTATGGATAAGCCTCAAAATATTTTATGTGAATCATTTGAATGTAAGATTACAAATAAATTAATAAGTATCCGTATACCGGATTCCTCCACTGCTACCAATATTACCGAACCCCTTACAGACTATAATTTGATATTTAAAAAATTAAATAATAAAGGCTGGTCTATCCATAAACAAAATTTTAATTTCGATACCTCTTTTCCTATTAATAAAAAATTCATGTCTATGTATAGTTATTATTACTTAGTTAAAAATGGATCCCCTAACTAAATTTGACACTATCGAATCTCGTAAAACTGCCAAACAAACTAAAAATCCTACTTATTTATCAAAAAGTGAAAATTTGAGGAAAAAAATTCAAAATAATGAAATTACTGTTGAAATTGCTCAAAAACAATTACATAATCTTGTCCGTAAACTCAATAAATCCTATAAAAATAAAATTAATAGTTCCATTAAATTTAAAAATGAAAAAAATAAAAAATTATTTATAGAATTAAACGATGATAACAGTAGAAAAATTCGTGTGCGTAATTACGAACTTATTGTTCCTAAAACCGATGACCTTATTCGTATTTTTAGAAATATGCTTAATAAAACTAATACTTCTCATTACTGCTACGTTTCTATCTGTATTATCGGTATGATAGAAAACGGTAACTTCACCAGAAAATTACCCGTATTTACTATTGATGGTAAACCTTACGAAAATTACGAAAAATTGTTACAACAAGAACTCGAAAGAATCGTTGATGCTATCTATCAATACGAAGGTGAAGAATTTACACTTAAATGCACTAATGCTTATCTTACTTATACCTCAGGTACTTGGAAATCATTAGATAATTGGAACATCTTTACTAATGCTAAATTTAAAATTTATAAAGACTTTACTCTTTTTCTCGCTAGTAATAAAAATGTTAACTGCGTTCAACAATGCGTCGAATTTCTAGGTGGTACATATTCCCCACTCCTTAATATTGAAGATATGATTCCCCAAAAAAAAATTATTACTTATATGCCCATATTCGATAGTATGGACTTCGTTTTTAGCCTTAAAGACTTAGTCGCCAGCTATGAAGAAGATATTCCTACCACTGACTGTGTTAATGTTGCTAGAATTATTAAGTGGAACGAGCATGTCGGCGTTATTTCCAATATTAAAGTTAATACTTTCAGAAACAGAATTCAAAACCAACGTCGATACGAAATTACTAATAAACCCGTTAAAGAATTCTTTGTCGATATTGAATCATTTACTGATACTAATGGTAGCCAAATACCCTACCTTATTTGCTGGTGCAATCGTGATAATGATATTTATTCATTAGATGGACCAAATTGTATCAAAGATTTTGTAAACACTATTACTAAAATTAAAGATCAAGATGTTGTACTATATGCTTGGTACGGTTCTGGTTACGATTATCACCATATTATCCCTTATATCAAAAAGAAAGCTATTGCCGATAACTGTATTATTAAAAATAATATGATTTCATACGCCGAATTCTTCTTTAAACATAATAAAATCATCTTCAAAGATCCTTATCTCTTTATTCTTACCAGTTTAGATAAAGCCGCAAAAGCCTTTAACGTTGTTAATAAAGGTAAATTTCCACACAGTATTATTAAAAATTGGGATAATCTTAATAAAGTTTACCCTAATTGGCCCAAAATACAACAACGAATTATCGAATTTAAACAAGATAATAAACTCAATATTAAATACATCGAAAATATTAGTTATGAAAAACAAATTAATAAAAAATCTGTTCTTCAAAAAGCTAGAGAATACTGTAAAATTGATGTTATTGCGATGAAAGAAGTTTGGATTAAATTCGAACAATTAGTTAAAAATGAATTGGGTGTCAATATTAATGTTAAAACCTTTACTCTTTCACAACTTAGTATGAAACTTATGGAATCTATGTTTCATAATAAAGTTAAATTATACGTCCCTAATAGATCTGAATACGATTTTATTAGACAAGCTATCTATGGTGGTAGAGTTATTGCTAAAAATGGTATTTATAAAGAAGATATACTTTACGCTGACGTCGTCTCTCTTTACCCCAGTGCCATGAAATTACTCCCTCATGGTTACGGTAAACCCATTAAAGTTAATTCCATTGATTTTGATAAATTAGGTATCTATGATGTTACTCTTATCTATAAACACTCACTGCCACTTCCTTCTAATATGGAATTTATTCCACGTAGAATTAATGGTAAATTAACCTGGAAATGGTTTAAAGAACACCGCGCTATCTACCATACTTACGATATACTTACCGCCATTGACGAAGGCTATGATATTATTTGCCACGAAGGTATTGAATATCCCCATAAAGATTTCATCTTTGATAAATTTATTGATAAACTTTATACCATGAAAGAACAACATACTAACTGCAAATGTAATGAACAACCTTGTCCCATTCGTATGGTCGCTAAAATTGCTCTTAACGGCGGTGGTTACGGTAAATTCGTTCAAAAACCTATTGATAAAGAAGTCTATATCGTTAAACGTGATGTCCTTGCCGGTGAATGCGATAAATTAAAAACTAATGATGACGGTATGATTTATCTTGGTGATAGCTTAATCAAAAAACCTAAATTTTATAATCTTGACGGTAATGATTACGATAAAATGATTATTGAATCTGAAGGACAACCGCTGTACTCCACACAATGCGGTATTTCTATTCTTAGTGCCTCTCGTAGACGTTTATATAAACTTTGCACCAATTTTCCTAATATTAAAATTATTTATAGCGATACTGATAGTATCTTTGTTCTTAAAAATAGTGTTGATTGGAATCTATTCAAAAAACATTGCGGTACTAAATTAGGTCAATTAGATAATACTCTCGGTTCCACTAAAAACGGTATTATTAATTATATGCTTATCGGTGGCCCTAAAATGTATGCTTATACTTATAAAAATAGAAATAATAATGAAATTATTAATCTTCACTGTAAAGGTGTTCCCAATAATATGCTCTCTCTTCACCAATTTGAATACCTTCTCAATAATAATAGCCTCGCTTTCCATTTCGAAGTTCTTAGAAGAAGATTAGTTGGTATTAAAACCGATGATCTTATTAAAGATATCAAACAAACTTAATACCCCCTTAATCTTTTCACTCCCTCTCTCTCTATGTGATTTTTTTCTCATGGCTTATTTGAATCCAACTTTTTTTTTGCTTTTTTTTTT
>JAJMFZ010000039.1:0-12294 GCA_030568455.1 Teunomyces tritomae
GGTTTCACCAGAGCTGTATGGAAGGGTAGTGGTAGTCACTTGGGTAACATTACCTGTGGTGGTGATTGTGGTAACAGGACCGGGAGGAACAATGACCTCAATGGTCTCGGTTTCACCAGAGCTGTGTGGGAGGGTTGTAGTAATGGTACCCGTGACATCACTGGTCGTGGTGATTGTGGTAACAGGACCGGGAGGAACAATGACCTCAATGGTCTCGGTTTCACCAGAGCTGTGTGGGAGGGTTGTAGTAATGGTACCGGTGACATCACTGGTGGAGGTGATAGTTGTAGTAACAGGGATGAATGGAGGCGGGATGATAACAGTCACAGAAGCTGTTTCGCCTGGTGTTGCGGGAACAGTAATTGTGCTGGTTTGAGACCCTGTAGTGCCAGTAATGGTAGTAGTTACGGTTGGAATTGGGACTTCAATAGTAACAGATGCCGTATCTCCTGGAGTGGCAGGGACAGTTGCCGTGGTAGTTCCTGAACCAGTCCAAGTAATAGTAGTGGTAACGGTAGGAATTGGTATATCCACAACAATTGATCCAATTTCACCTGGGTTTGCAGGATAGGTTTTCGTTGTAGTTCCAGGTTCTGTCCAGGTGACAGTAGTAGTCAATGTAGGAATTGGTACTAATATCTCAATTGTTTTAGTGTTACCAGGTACAGTTTCATAGGGAAGAGTAGTAGTTGAGGTGCCTGAGCCGGTCCAGGTAATGGTAGTAAAGATTTGTGCAACACCATTAGCATCGGGACTGCTGGGTGGAATGGGAACAAAAGATACGTTGTTATCCCGGACAAGAGTGTTTGGAGACCCAACGCACTTGTATTGATTGGTTAAGTATGCCCAAGGAGAACCACCTACTAAATTCGTGTCCAAGAAGGGACGGTATCCTTTTGGAATATTTGAATAAGTGAAAGTATAACTGTCGTCCGTACACGTAACTTGGATTGGAAAGGACGTGGCCGATTCAGCAAAAAACCAAGGATTTATTTGATTGGAGAAATAAGCGTGGACTCTTGAACAGTCAACCTTTCCTCCCGTAAATGACATCCCAAAGGTACCCGATTCGATACCATCAGGACAGTTTGGACCCATAGCTGGAAAGTATTGCAGGTCGCCGTCGGACTCAAAAGGAGCGCGGAGTCCATCGGTTTCTTCCTCTTCGGATGGTGGCAGTGGATCGAAATTCACTGTGTTACTTATTTTTGTTGCTCCATCATCAAAAGTGATTGTGTTTTCGCCTGTTTGGTAAAACTTCGCACATTGAAGATCCGTTGGAGAACCAGTTAACCCAACATTGAAATATAAATCAAATGTGAGTTGACCATTGGCAGTTACACCAGGATCAACACCTTCGTCAATTGTACAGTTAATCACAGAATCAGTATTCAGAACGTAACCTCTATGCCCAATACAGCTTGCAAAGCTTTGGTCACCGACTTTTAAATCAACCACTCCTAAGTTCATATCACGGACACACGGTAAGGTTAAGGAGAATGTATCGCCAGCCAGGTGGCCGCTTATACTCCAATCTAAAACGACTGTCCAGTAATCACGAGGGTTATCGGGGTCGTGGGCTGTTATTGACTCAATATTAGTGAATACACCAGTGATTTCTTGCGCCGTAACCGTATATGCAGCACTTGCTAAGAATACGAGATTTGATAATAGCATATCCGTTTTATTTTGATTTCTTAACCAAGACTTCGGAAGGATATCAATGCGTATATATAACTTTTCATATTGAAATTCTAACTTAGAGTTTTGCCCGAGCTACTTCCGAAAATACTAAATAACTACATAATTTTCTAACGGATAACCATCATGGACGTCGCGAATATTATTAAGGGAAATCGAAGACTTCCATGAATTATTTTTTGGTGAAATATTTCGCATGGCTTTTCGAAAACAAAAAATGCGATTAGAGGTAACTATTTTAGTGTGCTTGAAAGAATTAGAACACCGACAAATACTTGCTTGACTCGATAAACAAAATATGAACGCTGGAACCTAATAACCATAGACGATATCTTTTTAAGATTTTGAAAGTACCATGTAACATCTTACAGGATTTCCCAGGTGATTCACAAAACTTTCTCAGTGGTTTTTCATTTCGAATAATAGAAGAAAATGAATTAGCATTGTCTTCTTGATCTTTTCGATGCCACATTGTTGATGATAAATTATGGAGTATTTCTCTCGTATTTACTACGAATTGAAAATAATCTGAAATTCTTCAAATCTCTGCATAACACGAAATGAGCCCAAATCAAGGGTCAGGCTCAGCTCTGCATGCATACAATATTGAGGAGTGTGGAAGGCTTTGGAAGATCAGCTGATCAAAGAAAGGGCTCACATACTTGGCAATCATCCTTCGTGAAGCTTCCCAAAATTGAAATGAATGGAGCACTTTGTATGTAGCCCTTTCAATTGAGAGCTTTGGAGATTCAGTTAATACTAAATAACACCAAGCAGATTATGAAACAGTGCGAAACGAAATTCTACCAGATAGTAGTTCGTAATACTGTTCAATGTAGAAAATTAACATTTAATCTGCAAACTTGTATTTTACTGGTTGGAACTGAAATTTTCAATAACACATTTGTGCTCGTATTTTTCATGTTGGGTTGCTTTCAACCCTGAAATTTTCTTTAGATAAATATTATATAAACAACTACAATGGTTTGCTGACCCAATAATTTGCAATACAGTATTCAGAATCACAGGTTTTGACTGTGATGCACGAACGCTTACTTTTATTTTCTTTCATTACTGGGGCTCCTGGTATATTAATGCTTCCACACTCCTCAATATTGTATTCAGAAGCGTAGTCTTGTCATGTAATATTTTTTTCAACATATATATCTACCGCATTAGTTGCTATATGATGAGCTAATTTCATTAGATTCTGAAGCTTATTTTTAACAGTCCGGCACTTAATCGAGGCATAATATTCTTTCTGGCTACGAATTTTTGTTTGCTGACAAGATTAAAAATAGCTTCGAAGGTCTATAATGGCTTGAATGCTTGAATTTGGCTCATATTACGATCACAAATGGATGTTATGAAAGAACAGTGTAGTACTATATCACAAGGGTAATTAAGAATTGTATTGTTGTACAGAAATGCAAGATGAAAGGGTCACTGTGTGTGTTTCATAACCCTCCAATTCCTATAGGAGGAAGGAAATTATTAACCATATGACGCCTTCCAAGCTACATGATTAGAATTGGAACAAGCCGAATCCCTCACAGAGTAATGATTGTATTTGGTTGACGACATGTTGCAACTTTATCCGTGCGAGAGGGAATTTCCTACTTCGAGAATATGCTATCGACTGCTGCGTTCTCATGGAAGGTTTCAGAAATCTTTGAAAAATTGTTTTAGAAGTCAGCTTGATGTCAGGTAGTTAGTATATGACACTATAAAAGTACTGGTTTATATCGCATGTATTGACAATAATATGCCAATTCTTTAGTTTCACTTTTATCATCTCCATTATCGTATTCAATTGAAACGTGTGGCTTTATTTGATTGATTGTATGGGGTGACAGCTTAAGTTGGAACGTCATTATTCTTATAGTTGATAAAAGCTAGACTTTTGATATTATAGCTTCACAAAAGTGGTCGCTACTATTTTTCGTTGTTTCAACAATCAATTAATTCTAATTTGAGTTTCCGAAATCAAGTATCCCTCCTTTAACTCTTACTCATTAAGATTTGAAAAAAAATTCCTAGTATTTAATATGACTCAACTCGGGGTTCCTGTGCGATAAACTTGTGTATGCTTGACATTGACGTGGGAATGGATATATATTGGAGTGTTTGAATAGCTTGGCAGAATCAATCTAACTAATATAATGGCTTTTACCTATAAAAATACCAGCTAATCTCCTTACTATTCATTCACATTGACACGCGTAAAACAAATCAAGAATCCTAGCACCTGCAGCTCCAGACAATTCTGACTTCCTCCCTCTTCTACCTGTCTGCTAATTTTCTCTTCCATTTTTATTTATCACGTGATATAATTGTAAGGCGGTGAATGTCTCTGCCTTATGTTCAACCCAGAAGAAATCTTCAGTTTTTCTTTCCGCGATTATGGACAAGAGGTGCGCAATCAAGACCAATAGGTGAAGTAATGCTTATTTGAATATATAGAACTTATCAGAATAAAATTCAAAAGATGTCATATTGAAATTTTAATAGCTTTAGTTCACCTCACGTAACCATAATTTGAGGTTTTATTCTGTGTTTTTTTAGGATTCAAAAAACTTTTATCATTTTTGAATTTTTCGTTGTTTTGGCTAGCTTTGTCTACAAAAGGTTAGGTTTTTCATACTATGAGACACACAGAAATAAATTCAATAGATCAAGGGTTATCATTCCACGGTTTAAGCTAACAAGCTATGCGTTTGTCGAGATTAATTTAGCCATCAATATTTCATTCAATAAATTGTGCAGCTGCCCCTCTCCCAGCTGCCCTCCAACAAAAAAAAAAATTGCACATTTCTTAATCGAAGAGGTGAGTCAAGTACTGAAGCTAAATCAACACTGAGAACCCAATTTCAATTTCTACACCCTGACTTAGAATTGTAACACTTAGATCTTAATAATATTATGTTTATCTGTTCATTCTGTACAATTTCGATTAGCTGTTATTTCGCTAACATCAAACATCCTTCTTTGCCTTTGCAACCAAAGCAAGAATTTCCCACTCTGAATACCGCTAGTTAATTATTTTCTAGAGCAGTAATAATGTTGCAGCCGACGAAAAAGTATAATTCGAAGACAATATATACAACGGTGAATTCTTCAGATCTTCCCGTAACTATGGCTATTGGATCAAATTAGGTTTCTCTTGCCATGTTCATCAAACACATACTTTATACTTAATCAAATTATCTTTGAGGACCAAGATTTCTCACAAAAACTACAATCAACTATGGTTTAAGTTACCTAAAATATTCAAGCTGAAAATCTTCAGCGATCTTCAAGCGATGTTGATTTCTGGGTCTAACTTGACTATACATATTCTATAAATCGAGGTAGATACTCTAGTTAATATGGTCTCAAAAATAACCCTTGAATTACCGGCTGGCTAGCCGTAATTTCTAGTATCGCATATCTTATCAAAACGTTTTACAGCCAGTAGACTCAATCTATACATGCACACAAACTCCCAAAGGAATCAAATACTAGAGAGCACGGAATTAGACTGCAAACATAAAATATTAAAACACCAGTTTCAGAGATTCAATTGAACTGTTTGAAAAATGGAATCCAGAAAATGAAGGTGACAGCGAGCTACTCAAAGGCAAGGAAACTGGAGGTAATGATAAGGATGACAAAGAGGACATAGCAGAAACTTAGATATTTGAATCGCTTGAAGACAGGATAACAATACTATTTCTCAATGTCATTGACACACCAGAAGCAATTGAAGTTGTTAAAGTAGTCATCTTTGTTGAAGTAGTCTTCTTTGTTGAAGTGGCCTTCTTCGTTGATGTCGTTGTAGTCTTTTTTGTTGACGATTGCTTTGGTCTCACATATGTCACATTTGCAGGAATTGGTGGTAAAAATCCATTCTCGACAATAACAGCTCGAGTAGAGTCATCAACTGTAGTCCGCATATTTGTATGGTTATAATATGAAGCGCATAAGTCCTGTCTAATTCTTTCAACATGGCCATACTGGTAATGGAACGAGGTATTGAAGGTATTGTCAGCATCATCGTAGTAAGTTGGCCAATATTGAATATATTCAGTATGTTTGAAACAAACGTTAGCCTCTTTTGGGTACTGGTAATTCTCATCAAAACAGATTGTATCCCCATTCATTAATCCGGTATCTTCAGGAGTTGTAAATTTACCAATTTCAACAAGAACTTTTCCCGTTTCATCATCGATTAAGTTACCTACCCATGTATTGGATCCTTCTGTCTCGTTATGAAATACCCTCTTGACTTCACAGACGTAAGTATGATTGAATTGCCAAGGATAGGACACACCACATGATACCCCGGGATGAGAATCAGCACCTGCCCTACAATTTGGATGGTTCAGCTTAGCCATACCAAATGCACTAAAAACCAATAGATTTGGCTGCTGCGCTCTAGGCTGTAATCCAATATATCCTGGATTATTGTAACCAGAAGGATATCCTTTTCTAAAATAGAAAGTAGTAGAATAAAACCAGCCAGAATGTGCTCCATCAAGAACTCTTATCTTAGAAGTCATACGGGTGTAGTTACCCCTCTGCTGAGGTTTGAGAAGCCAATCAATACGATTTGCCCCGACACCACAGACAAGATTAGCTAAAAGGCACAAGTACAAGGTAATAATCTTAGGAAGCATTTTGGATTATTAAAGGACTCAGAATTGATGGGGAAATGCATGAATATATAGGCATTTGCAATAGGAACTTGGCTCTATTATTTTTTCCATCTTAATCTCGTTTGGGACAACTTTAGCCGATCACACATCGCGCCATCCGATAGATTGAAGGTATCAATGTTTTAGTCAAGTTGTCAGTATCGGATAGTAGATGGAGCAATTTTGTTGTTAATGAGTTCCAAATAGAGTGGCCAATAGTATCTTTGCTCCTGAAATGAAAAATTAATAATGTGTTTGATTCGACGTTGGAAGGATCTTGATCTCCAGATGTCAGATACTCTGCAAAAAAATAATTTGAAATTTCTCTTGATAGGTCAACGTGACAACTCACCGTCATGGGTTGAAAAGCTTGGGCTGGCAGTTAAAAAGCGTCAAAGTAAACTAGATTCAAGTTAGTACAGAAACAAAAGGCCCCAAACTAGTACAATCGCTGTTATATCTCATCTTCTAGAGGCGTAAGGTTCTCGGAACATTTCATGAGAAGAAAAAACAAAGTCCCAAGACAACTCCGGATATTTTTTTACTGATTAGGGTGACAATAGCCGGAATTAGTACCATAACGGTTTTCTTGATTTCAAACGAACGTTTGACATACAATAGACATGAGAACAATTTTGCGAAATAGTCAGATGATAAAATATATATAATAGTCCGCCAAACCGTGTTGAAGGAAAAACGAATGGGTCGGTCTGTGTAAACATAAGTTGGATTCATCTATACCTAAGCAAAATAATCATTTAACACCAGAGCCTACAACAAGACATCCAATGTAGCTAAGTATGGACAACTGGTATACTACGTATTGTCCAGCGAGTCTCAAACTGATACATAACTACAAACAATCTATTTGGCAACACCATTATTCTGACTCATTCTGACTATTTCTTTTTCTCAAAATCTAAGCAGGATTTCTATAATCTGGTTAGGGATTTGTTGGACACAGAGTTTCAGTGACGCGCAAGCACTAAAACACAGAGTATTTCTGCAACACTACTACACTGAAGTAAGTTCATTCCATTCTACTAAGTTGTTTGATTGTTGTGTTTGTCAAGAAGCAGAAAAGTGATAAAATCACAAGCGAATTTCCATTTGAGATACTATTTGTATTTAAAATATCCTTCTCAATTGTTTCACTTTGTTTATACTTCAAGCACAGCTAATCAATAAGTTTGATTTCAGGTTAATACAAAAAAACTAATGAACCGAAGAAAGGCAACTTGTCCGAGTGGTTAAGGAGAAAGATTAGAAATCTTTTGGGCTTTGCCCGCGCAGGTTCGAATCCTGCAGTTGTCGAATTTTTTTTTGCTCATCACCCATTAGATTTTTTTGTACATTTTGTGAAAATTTCTTACAAGGCACAGACCATACAAAATATCATTGAAACCAGAATGAAACTAGCCAGGTGCACCCATCGTGTTTCGGAGTGATAGCAACAATTCATTCTGGCGTCCAAACATTTACTGAAAGACTTAGTGACTTCTTACAACAAGTGAATCCAACAATCTAAAAAGAAAACTCGAACACAACAGATATGCACGGTGTGGATCATCACAAAAAACATTCTTATGCGAAGAATGTTTTGACGAATGAAACCTATGAGTAACAATATATACTTTTTCATTGCGTAATGTAGTCTTGGTACTCATTAATATCCGTATTTGACCCAGTCATGGCTTAGCACAATTTGCAAGCTATCAATTTGACTTCTCTTATAAGTAAATGAAAACTACTAAAATATGACCGAAGATGTTTGAAGAAAGCTATTCACAAAAGCTAATAGCCATTCAGCCAGTGAAGCTACATAGTGGGCAGTTTCTGAGTTTTTGAAAGTATTATGTAGGATTGTTAGCTCCTACATCCAAGGACTGACGCGGAGCAATCTTTCAGTTCTTTATGATGCAGAGCTTTCAGATACAAACTAGGGAAAAAATGAAATGGATGGAGGGAATTTTGCAAGGAGTTGAGCTAACCCATTGGTAGCATACATTCAAAGCACTAATTCGTGTTATTGAACAAAGCTGAAACGTTTGTGCCATCGTGAAGCTTTGAAAATATTTGAAGCATATTTTAAGATGCTTCTACCCAGTTCAACAACTCCTGTAATCCACAACGCCTTTACTACTGCAATAGCGGTAGTGGATTGGAGTATTTTTGAGCATTTTACAGAATGTGTACAAACTCAACTGCAGGCGAAAATCAAACCAAGGAATAATTTCCAATTGAATTAGCAAGTACATATAACATCAACTATTCGTATTGTCATAAACAACTACTTCTCTCTTCAACCATTGCATGATGACGTAGCTCTTTCTTGATTCTCACACGGAGTGTTGTCATGGTATCGAGGAGCAACGACATGAAATTCCTGGACGTTCGCTGAATTAGGCGTACAACGAGCATAAAAAATAAAATGAAACAATTAAGATTTGTTCTACGAGTCAGAAAAGCTTAACTTAATTTGATTTTAGTACCGCCTAGAGGATTTCCCGAAATTCAGGGATATTCCATCGAAATCCCGCATCAGGACAAAACCACACAATCATGGTCCGTAGCTTTCACTTATTACAGTACATATCATGTAACAAAGGTATTCGTTTCATTTTCTCTAGCTTCATTGTTCGCTATCTGACTTAGTTGACCCTGCGAAAACATACGCCTCAAGATATATAAAATATTGATCTATTTATGCATTTGTTTTGAGCATCGCTGTTTCTAGATCGAGAGGGACAATATGCATCTTCCACAAAATGTTCTTAGATAAAAATGTGGGATGGACGCCTTCGTATCTTGAAATTACTAATGAGGCGTTTCAGGCAGCAATAAAAAAATTATACAATGATGCGTTCGTACTTCCATCTGGAATCTTCGGCGGCATTAACTTAGACTTATCTGACATACCCAATAACCGTTTGCATGTGTCAACATAAGACTCAATGATGGTAAAGTAAAGACGTCTAACATCGGCTTGGAGTTCTAAGGGATAATACAAATCAACACATACATTGCCAAGAAAGCATTTTATTAGTAGGTAAAATTCATGATCGGAATTAATCTCTGGTACGATGGTACTGCTATTTTTTTATGGCAAATTTTTCGATTGCGTGATGTCAGTCTAAAAGAATATCTGATAGCTCCCAATTCCAAGATATAGTAAATCGCCTTGTAATTCTATGTAAGGCGTTTGCCAGTTGGTGGGCTACAAAATGAGGAATGACCAGTATAATAATCAGTAAAGCCCGATTGGGCGTTACAAGAATGTGGCATTGCCACATGTTTCTAGAAAACTATCCTTGGGGACCCCCAAAAAGTAATATTTTTTCACGAAGCGAAGAACTTTTTTTTGTTTTAACGCATTGAGCATTTTCTAATCAATATTTTTTAGCCCTAGTATTAACGATGATCATCCTAAGCTATGTGACCACATTCAAATCTGCAGAAACAATACCGCAGAATATGTTAAAGAAACCTTGATGTTCTAAAGCATTGGTATTACAAGAGACAGATCATCCTCGCGCTGATTTGTTCCGTGGGTAGCAAGTTCCAGTATTGTTCGTCTTTTACTAAGATGTTTGAATTATTGGATGAACATTTAGTTTAGACATGTTCGGCACGAAGGAAACTAATTGATCTCAACGAATAAAATATCTCTGAATTAGTGGGGACCTGAAATTTCTTAGTCTAAAATAGGCACGATAACTCAAGAGATTTAAAAGGTCTATTTTCCATGCAGAAAATGATAGCATCACATTTGCTTACTTCTTCATCAGAAACCAATGTTACTATCTCACATTGGCTACATTGCAGCCATAGCTGCGACAGTGGTAGCAAAAGAAATCAATGGTGTCTTTACCAGCATTAATTCCATTACCACTACAGCAGGCACATTTCCTCAAAATGTCGGTTGGACTGCCACTGTATCCTGGCAGCTCGACCAAAACGCCAGCCCTGGTGATACTTTCTCATTGTATTTGCCATGTGTGTACAAATTCACAGCCACCAGCAACCTACTTAATTTGAATGTTGGTAGTACTACGGTTGCCACCTGTCAATTGCAAAGTGCTGCAGATGTCATAAGTGATTCCAAATTGCTGTGTACAGTGAGTCCAGCAGCATCATCCATTAGAAGTGCTCAAGGAACAGCCAGTTTTCCGTTTACTTTCAATCCTGGACAAACTGGAAATCCAACTGATTTAAACTGTGCTTCGAAATTTCACACGGGTGATAACACGATTACTTTCACAGATGGTGTTAATCCAATTAGCACAACCGTTAATTTTTCCGGCGGTACTCCAAACCAAGGGGTTACTTCAGATCTGGTTGTCGACAAAGCTAGACTTAATCCACTCTTAGGGTACCAAACATTCCTGGCTGTAGCCAACAATTGTCCAAATGGATATACATCGGGCCAAATTATTATTAGCTTTCAAGTTGGTACAATCGATTGTTCTACTGTCACATCTGGGATGAGTAATTCCTATAATGCTTGGTTTAGTCCAGAAACGTCAACCCCATTGGGGGCTCCCGTTACTTGTACTGCGAACACGTTAACAGTAAATTACAATAATATTCCTGCAGGATATCGACCATACGCGGCCGTCTCGGTAAGGTTCAAAAATGGGGACAAGCCCGTGGAGACAATTTACTCGAACTACCAATGTGTTGGTCAGCCTCTCGTTTCATACAAACGAGTCACACTGTACACGCCCTATCAAAATACAGGATCTGAGTCTAATGGTGAGGCTGTTGTTGTTACAACAGTGACCTATACGGGGTCGACCACGTCTGTGCTGACATTGTCTCATCAAACTACTCCCGGCAACACAAGGACTATTCAGGTTAACGTTCCAGTTCCTACTTTGACCACCACGCTTACATGGTCTAGTTCTGTAACAACCACCATAACACGGTCTGCCACCCCAGGACAAACGGGAAGTGTGATCGTTGAACTCCCTATTCCCACCACCACAATCACAACAACGTATTCAGGCACAGTTCCAACTACTATTACTATTCCAGCTACTATTGGGCAAACAGGTACAGTTATAGTTGAGGTTCCAACTCCAACTACTACGTTTACATCAACCTACTCAGGATCTGTGACGACCACCGTGACGATTCCAGCCACATCTGGAGGCACAGGTAGCGTGATTGTTGAGGTTCCAACCCCAACTACTACGTTTACATCAACATACTCAGGATCTGTGACGACCACCGTGACGATTCCAGCCACATCTGGAGGCACAGGTAGCGTGATTGTTGAGGTTCCAACCCCAACTACTACGTTTACATCAACATACTCAGGATCTGTGACGACCACCGTGACGATTCCAGCCACATCTGGAGGCACAGGTAGCGTGATTGTTGAGGTTCCAACCCCAACTACTACGTTTACATCAACATACTCAGGATCTGTGACGACCACCGTGACGATTCCAGCCACATCTGGAGGCACAGGTAGCGTGATTGTTGAGGTTCCAACCCCAACTACTACGTTTACATCAACCTACTCAGGATCTGTGACGACCACCGTGACGATTCCAGCCACATCTGGAGGCACAGGTAGCGTGATTGTTGAGGTTCCAACCCCAACCACCACGTTTACGTCAACATACTCAGGATCTGTGACGACCACCGTGACGATTCCAGCCACATCTGGAGGCACAGGTAGCGTGATTGTTGAGGTTCCAACTCCAACTACTACGTTTACATCAACATACTCAGGATCTGTGACGACCACCGTGACGATTCCAGCCACATCTGGAGGCACAGGTAGCGTGATTGTTGAGGTTCCAACTCCAACCACCACGTTTACGTCAACATACTCAGGATCTGTGACGACCACCGTGACGATTCCAGCCACATCTGGAGGCACAGGTAGCGTGATTGTTGAGGTTCC